>JABSMT010001659.1:0-10411 GCA_018902335.1 Eumacrocentrus americanus | reverse complement strand
GACTGCGATTGAGGATGTATATTGCTATATATATATATTTTTTTTTATTGGCTATGTAAGTACGGACAAAATAATTACGGCCAACACACGTTCCACGGCAGCATAAAGCATATTATATGTAACGACTTTAATCGTGATACATTCTGGCTGGAACGTCTTGGACTTTAAGTATATACGTATACTTTACGTAGCTGATAGAGTAGAGGTTAGGCGACCGTGGTCTGGAATCTCGGGAGCATTTCAATTCTTTTATTTATTTTATCTAAAAAAAACAGTCGAGTGCACTGCGTTAGAACTATCAAAGTTAAGGTAAAAAAAGTTATTTTATCTGTTCAACGATCATCAACACGGACTACGAGACACTTCATCATCTAACTAAAACATATTCATTTTCTTTTGCTATTAGACGGTTCTCCGGACAAATAAAAGACCGAGATTCATCCGATTGTCGGATCAGAAGCCACTTTGTTGAAAATAAAGGATGGGAAGAAGTCGTACACCATCGCCAAGGAGAAGAGATCGTTCTCGAGATAGAGAACGTGACAGAGATCGAAGAAGAAGACGTTCTAGAGAAAGACGAAGAAGGTTCGAATGATTCTTAGCCCACAAATTAATTAATTATTGGTAGGTATGAAAATATTAAAGTAACGTTTAAATGTTAATTCTTGTAGATCTGTGGAAAGGGACAGACCAAAGTCTAGAGATCGAGATAGAGATCGTGAAAGGGATAGGGAGAGACACAGAAGATCGTACAGCAGATCCAGATCGAGGGATCGTGATCGTCCAAAGCTCAAGGGCAGAAATGTCGCTGCAGAAAGGCCCAATATCACAGGTTTTTATTCGTAATCAATCATTTCTTAACTGAGAATCCATTATATTCTTGTCTGAGTATAAAATATATGGTTTTGTCTTCTTTTCAGAGGCTGATCTTCAAGGAAAGACACCAGAGGAGCAGGACATGATGAAAATGATGGGTTTCTGTGGTTTTGATACGACTAAGGGCAAGAAAGTCGACGGCAATGATGCTGGAGCAGTACATGTTATATTAAAAAGAAAATACAGACAATACATGAATCGTAAAGGTGGCTTCAATAGGCCACTCGACTTTGTAGCTTAAATAATCGAAGGGAAATACAAAAATATTTATTACAAAATAACTATAGTTTTCGTGATTGTATTAACCATACAAACAATATGATAAGTTATAAACAGTCTTTTCATCATTGAATTGAAGATGAATCTCCGTCTTCTTGTCTTGGCCTCTTTGCTGCTGGAGCTTCAGAATCATTGTCCTCTCTATTTGTAGTCTCTGATTCTGACAATGAGAGATGCCTTTCTGCATTTCGTTCGCCTTGCGTGTTTTGAGTCTGGATCTGAGTGATATCAAGTCTCTCAAGCCCTTCTGCTAGCTCTGGATGCTTTATTCTGAAGTCACGAGTGATACTGTGTTTAAGATAACTCTCTAGAGGTATGCCAGTCTTCTTTCCAAGAGCCAAGATCTCTTTATTGAACTGCTCGATATCGTAGACGACTTTGGGAATGAATTTTGTCTCTTTCAACACTTTATTTCGCAGAGCATGGACGTCTGACTTACGTCCACTGTTTTGATTCTCTTCAGTGTACGTTATTAAATTATAAAAAGTCGTTTTCAGTGATTTCCCGGCGAGCTGCACGACTTGAATGAACTTTACAGCCTGGAATGCTGGATTCTGAGGCGAAGATTTGCTACTAAAGTACTTTGTGAGGGAAGTCAGGACACTGTAGAGATGTTGAAGATTCTTGAATGTTGATTCAGTGTTCGGACCAGGTGTAATCGTAGCATTAGCCAATGATTCAAGAGTTTGAATAGCATAGCACAATTGTCTGCAAAGACTTCGCTCTTTTCCCTTTAATTCCTCCCGATGACGTTCATCCCCAATGCCAGAAGTGCCGACAACTATCTGCTCAGCTTTCAGTCTCCCCAATGTCCAAGCTGCATTGTTTATTTTGTTCTTCAGTGCATTATTGAAGACACTGTGAGCCTGAGACATTGTTGCGTCGTTGAAAATCTTGTGAACCTCCTTAACAGTCAATTCACTGTCGTCTATTGTTCCAAATTTTTTGCATAACTCTAGAGCCATCTCGTCCAGCACTTTTCCATGCCCTACATCACGCTCCTCAATTATCGTAATGAGTTGCAAAATAATAATGGCAATTGGAGCATCGATGTCCTCCAATATGGAGAGTTTCTGCAGCCATTCAAACATCTTGTCCATTTTGATACGACTGGACGGTGTATTTTGAACAATTGAAAAAATTGTCTCGAAGAGCACTAGTGGTATTCTATTGCTTGAACTGTCTTCCTCGACTTCTTCACCATAGTAAGCTTCTATCAGGACTTGTAAAGCAGACAGAAGACAATTTATCTGAGTAGCGAGGCCTTGAGCGGGCTCAATTTCACAGATTGCCCCTAGAAATTCTGAGAATTCCATGCTAAAATTCGTGGACATCAAGTCACACAATTCCTTGAAGCACTCCAAGCAAAGAATTGCAACTTCTTCGTCGAATTGTCTGACGTGATCTAAATTCCCAATTACCTCCTTGTAAAGCAACTCTCCTATCTCGATATAATCCTTCTTGTGCTTCTCACGATGTATGTGACGCTCGTAATTCCTCAGAAGTTTGGCATCGTGAAAGATTTGAATGGAAATATGTAGAACGTACTGATGAAACTCAGATTTCTTTTTCAGATATGCTGTCTGCTCATTGGTAGCCCATGACACATTTAGCTGATACAACAGAGTAATCATCTTTTTAATCGTCTGAATATCCATGATCGTATGAGGTAATTTCAAAACTCGTGCTCGAGTTTTCTTATTTATTGTCGTGTCCGTAGCATTTTTGTTCTTTTTGCTCTTCCCCTCGCCTTTCTTTGGCTTGTTCACCCTCTTACTGAACTCAACGAACACATGGTAGCATTTGAAGAGACTGTAAACACTCTGAGCAACGCCCTGACTCTCTGGAGACCAGGCGTTGACACGAAAAGCCATGAGGGCCTCCAGTGTCGTTACAGCGAGCTTGAGAGAGATGACTTTCTGCTGAGCCTTAGGCACATTGTCCAGCAAGTCTGTTTGATCGTCCAAATGGAAGTGTTCCAACTCTATCTGTGCCATTCGTCTGCAGAGAGATTCAAGTACCATGCTCAGTTGATCGATGGAAGACAAATCTTTGAGAGCCATATCGCAGTATATTTTTTGCAGAGCAAATATGAGGTCGCCAATGGGCTCTTGAAGCACAGCTTCAGGCCCATTTACGTTACAGCATTCGTGGAATTTTAATGGTGGCTTCACGTCCTCTTCTGACTCGTAGAAATCATTCAGATGAGTCAATAACATGTCTATCACGTGCTCTGCGAGCTCAGGATTCGATGACACTGCATTGTGAAGACCTTTGTATAAATGCTGACGCACTTCGACTTCATGAGAGAAGCATCTTTGCAGGATTCCCAGAATCTCGTGGCAAAATGCTGCATTATTTCGAGCATTGGGCCTGGATAATTGTTGAGTACCTCGTTCTACTGTTGCCTGGGTGAAAATTGAGCCGGAACTGGTGGTGTTCATGCTGGAGGATTGGCTGAGGCTGAAGGGTGGGATCTTGAGATTCGTGAGGAATTGTAGAAAACCCGTTACACCCATCTGACGAATTTCGATTCCTGGTCTGTAGAGAACTTTACGGAGAATTAGGACTAAACTGTCTCGAATATTAGTGGATACACGCATCAGTGGCAGTGTAGCATGGAGAACTTGAGTAGCAGCCTCTCCAGGGATTAGTAACAAATGATCGAGTAATGTGGAAATCCATACTTGAGAGTCCAGGACAATTAGAACTGATTTTCTGCACATGTAAGCCAAACAGTCTGTGTATTGAGAAACTGATGTTCCTTTCTCGATGATGTTGCTGGTGAGTCTTTCCAGTACAACTTTACCAATCTCGTGTCTCTTCTTCACGAGCTTCTGGATCACTTTAATCCCAATTTCGTGAAGCAAATTCTCCTCGTTCTCCTTTGATTTTGTATCCATCAGGACGAAAGCAAGATCAACAAGGCCTTTGATAACTAAGTGACGATCTTTGTTACTGTTCTCTACGATTTGATTCATGATTTCCATAATTTCCCAGTTGTCTGGCAACACTTCTCGAAGCCACGCACTGCCATTTCGCTTCTCGTCGTCCTGAATTTTTCTTGTGAACGCCTGCTTGATTATGTCAAATATCTGATCTTCATAGATGTCTGAGACTAGTAATAATACTGCCATTGAAAAGGGGTGTAATACGAACTCTGGAGCATTTGTAATGCTCTTTAGATTACGTATGAAGTCTTTCATGCTTGAGTGATTTAGGAGAGCAGATTGATGAATGTAATAGAGAATAGTACTCTCAGTTTCTTGGATTTCTTTCACACTGATGTGAACGATTCCATCCATGCTGATTGCATCAGGACTCTCGTTGGGAGCTTGAGCATACAAATTGTTAAAATACTTCTGCAGAGTTCCAATAACGAGCTTTCCATCCTGATTGTTACTCAATCTGAGCAGCTGATGGACCAATGGTGGAAGTTCACTGTGATTAACTTCAGAAATTTTGTCACAAAGAGCACGAATAACTGTCCCATGTTCGGTTTGTTCCATTCGAATCTCTGCAAACATCATGGCAAGGGATGTGAGTATTCCTGTTACCCATAGCTGATTACAGATGGATTTTATAATCAACGTTTTGTACTCTGGTCCACTGACTTCTGTGCCCTTGTAGTTGATGTATTTCTCCCCCTCCAGGACTTGTAATATCACTGGAAGCATATCTCTCCAGCTAAAAGAAGAAATATGTGAATACATCTTCATTTATTTAGAAAAAAAGAAGTTTTTAAGACAATAATCACCAGAAGAAATCATCATCGTTGCATCTAATACTGTTGAGACAAGAATCAACCAGCCTGACGAGCTGGAGCTTCGAGTATTTTGGAAAGTCTTGGATAATTCTATTGACCAAGGCATTGGCATGTGAATTAGGAATTTGAGCTTTCCTGATTGACTTCAAAACAGCTTCTACGAGCTTACGACGAGTCGATTGAGCATTTTCCGTGGCAGGAAAGTATTTTAATATGTCTCCTAGTAATCTAGCCGCATTATCGTCTCTTAATCTTGGTAAAATCAGTTCAGCAAGCTATTTTTGTATGGAACAAAATCGGAATAATGCATGGTTAAATAACCTCAAATATATTTGTGTATTATAATATAATATAATGGTTATAGGTTATAATAATTTACCTCTGCTGCATCTGCTTTCTCTATTAACTTCTTTAAACCTTCTTTATCCTTGTTGATCAATAATTCCTTGAATTTTTCGTACATTGTCCCGAATGTCTCGATGTCAAATGCAAGACGCAACACGTCCAAACAACCCGTCGAAACTGCACGTCGGAGAATCCGCTGTGATTGGGTCCATCATCCATCTTCTCTCTCTATATTTATACACTCATTCGGGAAAGCGGCGGGATAATTCAAGTGAAATCGTGGAGTAAAACCAATTTTTAAAAGTTATTTCTTAAAAAAACCCTCTTTTAAACCATATTTAAAACATTCTGTGATTTATTAAACCCCTAGAAATTCCGTTAAATGAATTACAAAATAATTAAACATAAATTCTATTCAATTAGACCTTGTCATCGAGGAGACTCTTCTCTCTTCTGTGTGCTTTATCCAAGTCCAATTGTTTCAGCCTTGCGTACATAGCAGATGCCCCCAAGACAACGAAATTGCTGATCCACCAGAGCAATTGCTTGGATTCAATGAACCAGTACGACGCGAGAATAGTCTGTGCACAAGCCTTGGCAGTTCCACTGATATTGTGAGTCAATGGTGACGTGACTTGGATTTGGAGAGCTGTAATGTAGCCGATAGCGAAGCCACAAATGCCTCCAATAACCATGACAAACCAGAAGTAAAGGTCTCCTAGCTTTTCATAGTTGATTACAGTCTGATATTCGCCACTAATCAACATCAGTGGAAGGAAGAGAAATATGCTGTAGGCATTGTTGTAGTAGGAAAGCAGCCAGATCTCTTGATTGACCAGAGGAAGCACACGTTTTGTATGAATCGAGTACAGTGACAGGCTTAGTGATCCTAGAATTCCATAGAATGTTCCAAGGATGGATAGAGATCCTGCTACATGCTCTTGGTCAACTCCTAGCCAAAATCCGGCAACGATTACTCCACAGCAGACTATGCAGCCTAGAGACGTCTTTTGCCCTGTTATTTGAGAGGAAAATCATTTATTTGTTATCATTTACTTCGTGATTTTTGCAACAAAATAATCTTAATTCACTTACCAAGAAGTAAATAAGTAAAAACGACATTGAATACAGTCGTAAGAGATCTTCCTATGTAATAAAAAGCCACACCAACGTATTTCAAGCACAAATTATTGCTAGCTATCATCAAAGTGAACAAAATTGATAGAGGAATTATCTGCAAATAAATTCAATAAATTAATACCATAATTCTTTAAATCTTTCTGGCTTTTATCGACATACTTTCTTAATGTTCTCTATGGTGTATGGATTCCCACTTGGAAAAGATATGGCCTTGGGGAACCATTTGGCGAGTCTGCTCAATGAAAAACAGATGGAAACAGTGACGACGCATTGAAACCACGTCACGAAGAGAGGAGCATCCAAATTTATAACTTTACTCGACAGCAAAGCTTTATTCACAAATACTGTAACGATTGATATCACCCTGGAAACAAAAAAGATACAGTTATTAATACAAATCCAATGTAATGCAGCAATTAATAAGAATCTTAATCAATTAAATTTACCAATAAGAGCTGACGACAATGAAGATTTTAATGTATTTCGATAATAGACTGTCTTCCAACATTGTGTTTTTCTTATCTAATGTAAACACTTTGGCATATAGATTAAATTATACAATATAAATTACTTTAAAAAAAGTCTGATTGTCTACAATACTTCAAGATTATTGATATGCGATCAAATTTGAATTTTGTTTTAAAATCTTTTAGGGGCACATCCCTCCATTCTCAATTGTCGAGTGACATCGTCCACCTTCTTGGAGTCCTTTGGAGCCTTGTAATTAGAAACATGATCAACTCTGATAACTCTATCCAAGACTTTTATTCCATTGAGATTATCCACAGCGAGAATTGTACTTCTTTGATCTTCGTAACAGAGAAAACCATATCCCTTTGATTTTCCAGTGTCTTTATCCCTTACCAAATTGATATTGACTGGCTCACCGTACTGGGAGAATATCGTTATTACATCACCTTCAGTCAAGTCGTATGGAAGACCACCAATGAATATCCAAGCACTGTCCTTGTACTCGTCGTGCCAAGACGATTTTCTATCATACAATAGTTCTTGTTCTCCAAGTTTTTTGATATTTTTAACGTTTGTCAATGGATTCATTGCATTAGATCGGAGTCTTGAGCAATTATAGTCCTAATGTGTATTATCTCTGGGCCTATTTTAATGTTCTAACCTCAAAAAATGGTGATAATAATCAGTTGAATGCCACTTGGCAACAATTTGTATTTTTTGCCACGTGTATCAACTCGATAAATTGTGAATTATACAATCGTAATAACAACTGAGAGATGAATTCTTCTCTGTTCTTCTCTATTTCAGTCTCTCTGTATAACCTATAACAAGAAGTACGTTTTGAGAACTCAAGAGGCGCTAGAGAATTAAAGATCGGACGAGCCTCAGTAAATAAGAAATAACACCTAATAAGTAAAGCCTTTCTTTTATCTATATGGACATTTAATTAAGTAGTGTAATTTATATATATTTATTACTACGACCAAAAACGTCCATCAAAAGTCACAGAGAACGTTATTATTTACATCCAACAACATCCAATTGAACGTCCTTCCTTCTTACATATACTTCCACTTTCACGTGGCCGGTAGAGTAGAGGTTATATAGACGACCGTGGTCCAATGGTCTGGAGCAGTCTGGAGACTCGGGAACATTAGAATACATACATACCTTCTTCTGCTATATTATTTAATCATCAACAAACGACACATGTAAGACACACTATTAGAAGACACATTATAAAGATTACGTGCATATGTTCACTTTTTTTGTTCAATAGATATTTATCCGGACGAATAAAATACTAAAATCCATTCGATTGCTGGACTAGAAGACATTTTGTTTCAGAATAAATTGTTCAATTTCCAAAAAAATAAATTCCAACGACATGAGTAAAGCTGATTTTAACAAAGAAGTAAGTAAACAATCACTTTTGCTTTATTTACGTGACTCTGTGCACCTTCTCTCACACGTAAGAAATTATTCTAGGTTATCTGAACGTGCAATGTGCATATAAACAAACACCTCATTATTTCTAGATTGTATTACTGAGACATGATGTACGTAAAGCACGAGTTGGAGTTGTCTGGAAGCTGACAAAAGAAGTAAAATTACTCAAGAAAAGAATACATGGCAATGAGAAACAGATAGAGAAATGTAGGAGGAAATCTGAAAAATTAATTAGACAAATTAATATTTTAAAAAAACTGAAAGATGACGATATTTCGAAGTTTGCTATTGCCAATACGAAGAGCATAGAAGCAGTATTGGCAGATCCACGTGCTAAAGCACGAGCTCGGGTCTTGATTAGATTGGCATCCCATAACGCATTGAAGAGCAAAATAGAAAACTTGAGAGAGAAGTTCCCGGACTATCCACAGTATCTTACAGCACAGAAAAAATCAAAACTTAACGACAAAATCAAGTCAAAGAAACAGGATGATAGTAAAATAAAAAATCAGAAAATTGTGGCAGATACTGAGGTAGAGAATACTAGAATTAAAAGTGATCAAGATGCTATATCTGACGCAGGATCGAGTGACGATTCTGAAGGGGACGTGTCTGAGGCAGAGGATTCTGGTTCTAAATTACCACCAGATGAACAAGTTGATAGAGGACCATGCCAGGTGAAAATAACGAAGACTCCAACGAACGAGAAGAAGGATATGAGGAGCATAAAATGTGAATTACCAGATACAATACTTCCGGAGTTGAAAAAACGTCAAACTATTAAGGTTGTGAGCAAGCTGGCAACAGTAAAGAGACTAAAATTGGACGACGATCAAATAGAAGATGATGATAGCGATGAAGTGGTGGAAGAAAGTGCTGAAAATTCAGAGTCCAAAGATGATACAGTACAAGTCGACCGAGAAGTGGACTCTTTCTTCATGACTGCAAATGGAAAGAATGATTATTTACGAGTCGTTGTACCTAAAATTAATTTCCCCAGCGATGATTTGGAAAAAGATGAGGATTCTTCGTCAGCTAGATATCACCACAATAATCCAAGTTTCTTTGGGTATAATGACCACAGAAATACCCAAAATCATGTAAGAAAATATAATAGGAACGACAATAGTGCGTTTTCAAGGGATAGAGAATCCAGCAAATTCCAGAATAATAAAATGAGAAATGAGCCTATCAAAAAAGGTCCAAGACAAGACCAGACGAACGAACTCAGTAGTGAAGAGGTACATCCATCTTGGGCAGCCAAGAAGAAACAGCAGAATATCCTGAAACAAGGATTTCAGGGACAGAAGATTGTTTTTGATGACGATTAATCGAATTATCAATTGTAATTAAATTAGTTATACATATATATTTATAGCAAATAATTGTTTTTTTCTGTTAGGAATGAAATAAAAAAAATATTTCAACTATGAACATCGACGTTATTTTTTATTTCTTTTTCATTAGAGTCCTTTGCTTCTCGCCATGTGTAACCAGTTGCGAATCGATGGGCAAACCTTTTCGTCGACGGACAGCATCAATATATTTTTTAGCACGATTACCGCTATCGGATTTTTCACCAAAATGCAGGTACTCCTCTTCCGTTGAAGGTACCCAAAAAGGGTCTTGCTCAATGACCTGAAAAATAAACACGTATTTTTCACGTACAACATTTTATTTTATCATCGTAAATATTTTCACTTTTCTTCACTTTAGTGGAAAAGAAAAGTATTGCATTAGGCTAAAAACTGACTTTCTCTAATTTTGATCCAATTTAACTTTCAAGACGTCCAACATGCTAGATTTATGCTCCTGAACAAACGTCTATCTGTCTGTCGTTGGAAAATAAACTAACCGCATGATCTGACGAACGGCTCGATAGAAAAATTTGAGATTTGGCAGAAAGTTAGCTTGGATACCAAGGACTAAAAATTGCTATATGTGATTTTATTTTGATTTCCGATTTGACGGGAAAGAAATTATGTTCGAAATTTTTTTTTTCCTAAAAATTCATGAAAAAATTTAAAATTTTACAGGAATATATACCTACTTTAATAGAAAGGGAAGAGAAAAGGTCATATGAAA
>JABSMT010001648.1:0-10413 GCA_018902335.1 Eumacrocentrus americanus | reverse complement strand
TATCTAAAATCTTCCATAATTTTTTTACTTATTTTCTTTTAACGCTTAACGACAGCATTTTTTTTTTTATGCTAAAAACTCAAAACTTTATGTTCTTTTCTACCGAACTATCCAGAAAATGATGAACGTCCTAGAATTCCACAGAGTGCGCTAAACTTCCCATCTAAATTTTATCGTTCCCCGAGGTTTTCCTACGGCATCGTGTGATCGATGGGACGGCGGCGCAACCTCTCCAACAAGAAGTTGTGCACCTGGCTAGAAGCGTGTTCAACGCTCTTTACCCCATCTGGAAGTCAGTGCAGCACAAGCAAGCGTGTATGTATGACGGCAAATGTTCCTGACGGGGTTGCATGTAATATGGTAGCTTGCCAGGTGGGCAGTTACACCGATATGAAGGCTGCAGGGGATGTAAAAGCTCCCTTTCTCAACGGTCACATCACTGTGTAGGTTTATACCATAGTATATGTACATAGACCTTTCCATAGAGCCTGTGGTCGCCTCCGGGTTGTGTGAGCTCGGGCAATTAAATCGGGAACGATTCAGGCGGGGCTCACTTGCTAACAGACACCGCGAACACGCTATAACCAAGTGTGTATGGACCCATTCCCTTTGAGACTCTCCATGTAAAGCTCTCGATAGCGATAACAAGCTCCTCAAATTAAACTAGAATCACTATTCCACAAATGAACGAATCTCCCTCTCTCTCTCTCTGGGACCATTTGCTTTTCGCATTGAATTAACGTTAATCTCGTTATCAAACTTGATGAATAATGTATTAAAGTGATTCATTAAAATTTTCCCATGAGCAAAATCCTGGAAAAAAGGAGAAAAAAAGAATTAAAACCACGAATCAAAACTAATTTTCATTTTTTCCCTTAGTATATACTTTTTTTAACCCCCTTTGATTCTCGTGAAACAGAAATAAACCCAGTGAGATAATTTATTCGCCCCTTGATCCACGCAGGAAGGAACTTTATATCCACTATATGTATAATAGCAGAGGAGGAAGAAAATCCTCTTCGTAACGTAAAAAAAAAGCTGACGTCCCACTGACTTGCGAGAGCTCTTGCTACTGCTTGACAGCATCAAGTCGAGAATTAGCAGCAAGAAGTGGTGACCGATCTCCTTGTAGCAGGGAAACTGGATGCTTTCATATACAACGTCGTCCCACACAACTTAATACAGTGATTCATGGCATCAAGCAAATGCAACTGGCAATTTTCATTGGGGGAAAATGTATACATATATAGGTGTACCTATATACTGATATAAATCACAACTCTCTGTAGGTGTCTACAGTTAAATGTCACGCCTGAGAATTTCACTGGGACGAAACTTGGCGTGAGCAAAACGACGACTAGGTGTACCACTAATTATCCTTGGAATGATTCACAGGGAATGAGACACAGTGGGAGTCAAATCCGGACTGTTGGGAGTCTCGCAGATCCTTTGAATTAATGACACACTCCAAATGTCAATGCACATGACGATATTAATCTAAGCCTGCAATAGAAGTTAATAAATAATTATTAAAAGGCCTTTTTCATATTAACTAAGCAATTAATTAATAGAAAACATTTTTCTTTCATGACTTCGATACTCAGCATCTAGAATAAATAAATGTGAAAGGTTTAGAGTCTTTTAGAGAGTTTCAGAAAGGTTTTAACGTCAGTATAATTATACTCCCTATATATAGGGTAAAAGCAGTAGTTACAGTGTGTTCGTGGAAAAGCAGTTGAAAGCGCGGCTAAAGACACACGCGAAAAAATCGTAAACCAGCCCTTGGAAATGACGCTCACCTCGGCGAAGAATTCCGTCATGAAATCCTCCTGCCCGCCCACATTGACGGACACCTCGTCCGCCACGTCGTCATCGTCCGACTGGGCCTGAAAATAAGAAGCAATCAATTATTAAAAGTCATTTATGAATAAATAAAACATGTAAACAATAAAATTTCAGGACTCATACAACCTTAAGTACAATTCTATCTGAATAAACGATAAAACGAGATAAGTCGACAATTTATCACGAATCAAAAAAAATTTCATTTTTGCAAATATCTCGAAAACTATGAGAGATACGATAAAATTGTATAGGACCTTTTTTCTCGGGAATTAAATTTTCTACAAAAAAGTATCTATGCATTTTTGTCGTATCGCGCATAGTTCTCGAGCTATAATCAATTTTGTTTTTAACAAATTTTTTTTTTTTTCTCAACAAAATTGTTTATGCAGATTTTTCGAAATATCTCGAAGACTACACGAGATACGATAAAATTTCATAGGACATTTTTTCTAGAGAATTAAATTCTCTACAAAAAAGATCCTTTGCAATTTTGCTCTATCTCTCATAGTTTCGGAGATATAAAGAATTTTGTGAAAAATTTTAAGGAAACGTACATTTTTATCGACTTATCGCGTTTTACCGCTTAACGAGAGATTCAATTCAATGATCGGTTTATTAGTGACGATGTGAAAGACACAAATGGACATTGGAAAAGAGGGCGAAAACCTCGAAATGACCATCGACAAAAATGGTTCCTTGATGTCAATTGACTTCCGGTGCGTGAGAGCACGGCTTCATCGGTAATTGCCATTTGTCGTCAGAGCCTTTCAATTGGTTAAGTGCTCTCGATTAAAGCCCAAGCGAGAGAAGCAGGATAGGACGTTCACACTGCAACGAGCACAACCATTCATTGTCATCTTTGGAGTTGGCTTTGACCTAGGTCTCAACCAGCCCACGTTGATGCCCACTCACTACGACGACTCTCTATACTCTATATGTACGTTGTTGGATGCATGTACCATGTCGAGGTGCTTTCACTGTCTCCATCATCAGCATTCAACCCCTGTGCACTTTCATCACAGGGAGAATGGACTGAAATAGCCACACACGTGCAACTCATTCATTCACAATTACGAGAAAATGATTTACCTCAATAATTCCCATGTAAATATCATACATCAATGGAAATGGACATCCGACCTGTCCCCCTGTCATCACTACTCTTCATCAGTGTGGACTAGGCATGGATAAGTGTTTTTCAATGAGCATCAATTCGAAAAGTTCAATTCCTATCTTTATAAAGCGTATTAATTCGATAGTGAAGCAGTAAATGGAGATAATTCAAAAATTACGAAAAATCGACACTTTAATTTTTACAAATATCACAAAAACTTTGAGAGATACGATAAAATCTTGTTGAACCTTTATTGTAGGAAATTGAATTCTCTACAAAAAAGGTCCTTTGTACTTTTGTCGTATTTCCGATACTTTCCGAGATATAATCAATTTTGTCAAAGACTTTAATGAAAAAATTATCTCAACTTATATCCTTTTATCGCTTCAAATAAATCTCTTCAAATATTTCAACCTCAAACACCTTTTGTCCTCGATATGCGTGAATATTATCATATCAGCCTCTAGGATCATTTGTAATCCAAGAAGATAACGAGATTGAGCGAGTGACAATGACGAAAGTGATGTAGAGACTGCGAGAAATTGTGCAAGCCAAGAGAGACAGAGAGAAGTCTTATCGAGATTGCAGTAAATGTTGAGCTAGCTTCCGAGAGATCAAGATCATATACCATAGCATGCTAGGTAACTGCAATTGATGATGATCCATTAGCAAGACGGAGGAATGTATATATACATATATACATATCCAAATAGCCGATCTACAAATCATCGAGTAGTAATGCACGAGAGCACTGAGTGAGCATCGGAAACCAATATATGTATTTATGCCTGAGGGGATGAGAGGAAAAGGGAGTAAGAGTAAGGAGAGACAGAGAGAGCAACGTCACGTCTATAAACGCATCGGCTCGATATCGTTGCTCGTAACTTATCGCGCGTGGTACCTGATTACTCGATACATACATGTGCATATGTACATAATGCAGCAGAATATCCGGCATTGTTGCGTCATTCCAAAGCGGATTGCCGTGAGAATTCGTTGGACCCTGAATAAAATCCATTTGTGTCCAAAGCTTTTGGAAACCAATTTCAAATAGAGGATAAAGGAGAAGAAGTAGTAGAAAAATCTGAATCTGAGGTGTGTATAAAAAATTCAGTGACCGCGAGACAAGAACAAGAGGCTCAAATACCGGCTCTTTCAGGTGACATCAATGGATCACAGACATTTCAGATGAATTATTGAACAACCGATAAGAGAAAAAAGACTCCTTGTGATCGATATTGTATACGACAAATTCAGAATAAGTTATTGAGGAAAAAAAAGAAAGAAGAAGCATGTGTGTCTCATCTCCTATGACTTGAATCAGATATTCGATTATATGCCAAAGAGAAATAGGTAGAAATAATTCAGTAGTGAAGCAGTAAAAGAAGATAACTCAAAAATTATGAAAATTTTTAGACACTTTCATTTTTATGAATATCTCAAAAACCTTGGGAGATACGATAAAATGTTATAGAACCTTTTTTGTGGGGAATGAAATTCTCTACAAAAAAGGTTCCTTGCATTTTTATCATATCTCGCATAGTTTTCTAGATATAATCAATTTTGTAAAACATTTTAATGAAAAAGTTATCTCGGCTTATCTTCTTTTACCACTTCACTACAGAATTCTCAAAAAGTTTCCAGTTGCCTTGTAGAGACTCCTTATAACATGCTTCGTGATCATGTCGTTTGAGCATGTGTACATCAACAATTAGCACGTTATGTAAACGCTCTCGATCAAGTAAGAGCTTGATGTGATGGCCTCGTGGTCGTGAGAAATTAGTGGAACGATGCAGGTCTTGTGTGTGATGTGCCACACATTGGGTCAAGGATACGTGCAACGATTCGAGGCTACGCCCGGGATATTCAAATGAGCGTTTCATCGACGCGACTCTCTCGCCAATGTCACAGTAAACCATTTCACGGTGACGTTGATGCATTGGCAAAAAAATATATCTATACATAAGAAAAAGTAAATAATGAATGTGTCTATGATTGTTGATTATCAACAGCTTTTGCATTGTTTTATTGAGATCCATCCCCCTTCGTCAGAAGATAACCGAGAAAATATTCATGAGCACTTTCAGATGGTAAGTGGATTTTATTGGAGCACACTACCGGTTTCGTATCTAGAGCTTTGAATGAAACATACGTCTAGACTTGACGAAGGTATAGGCGCATTATTCCTACGATTTACTTTGCAAGAGCAAAAATCCCCCAGAGACACGTCTCTGATAGGATCTTCTGGGAGCATATAGAATCGTTGAATAAATAGTGCTTGAAAAGAGCAACAAATTGCTTTTGGGGAAGCTCTCTCTCAGCAAACGAGTTAAACTTATTGAGATAGTTTTATACGTGGCGGGCAGTTTTTGGTCGTGGATTCTGCATATGAATGAACGCGTGGACGAGGAGAAAATGGAGGAAGGAAAGAGAATACATAATTAAATTGTAATCACGATGACAACGACGACGATGAACGAGTGAATGGTGTTGTTTCACTCATATTTATTGTCGAGTTGAATTTTTTCTCTATTCCCATCATCATTAAATCATTATCATCGTTCGTTCGTTTGTTAATACCGGATGTTGATGAAAGTTTCAGCAGTTATAGGTGATGAGACACCAATGAGTCGTGATGTCGTTTTTATTTTCACGTAATGATCGCTTTTTTTGTCGCAGACAATAGTTAACCTACTTCGAGTGTGGAGAATGGGTCCAAGGCAATCCCAGACAAGGTAGACCTGACGCTTTTCTTTACAATAATGAGAATCATCCTCGTTAGTGCATCATCCCAATCACAACGGCGACGACGAGCGTAAATCATATTGTCAAAGCAAAGAGTGACTTCTAATATGTATTTAGTAGTAGAAGAAACATTAAATTGAAGAAAGCATCGAATAACTATTTGTATTTTAGAAATGAATCTTTTGTTAGTCATCGTCTATGCTGATGTCCTTGCCACCTAGTCCAAGCTCTCAATTATCGTGGCGTATATCACACGGACATATTCGCGATTGAATCTGATGATTCATTCGCTGATACCAATTTATCAGAAGACATAATAGAAATGATTTCCAACTAAATGAGGAGTAAAACTTGCAAAGAAAAACAATAAGCAACTGCTATTTTAAATTGTTTTTCTGCACTTATCCAAGAAAATAAACCACGGTGATTGCATCTCCACTGTTATCGAGCTGCTCTTCTTGCATATTACATATACTCTCTCTCTCTCTCTTTCTCTCTCGTGAAACGACAAAACTTCTTAGCGTCACCGCAACAAAAAGTCTCTCGACCATCCGGTCGTCGTCGACAACAAAGAACGAGAATGCGACAGAGGATATAACACTGCTATTTGTAGCTCTGAGTTACGAGACTCTCTAATTTCAGCACACGATTGTGCAACTAAAGGAAAAAACTATCAATTTTGTCATCGAATAATTGACCTACCACCATTGTATTATTTACTAGCTTCTACCACATCTAATAAATGGAAATTGAAGTTGATTCTATCAATTATTCAGCCATCAAGGCAATCAACGATTCAGTTAGTCTTTTC
The DNA here is from genome assembly GCA_018902335.1 of Eumacrocentrus americanus. Classification (NCBI taxonomy): domain Eukaryota; kingdom Metazoa; phylum Arthropoda; class Insecta; order Hymenoptera; family Braconidae; genus Eumacrocentrus; species Eumacrocentrus americanus. The sequence goes on along the minus strand of JABSMT010001648.1, from coordinate 3,898 downwards.
ATTCAAGTGCCATCGGAATTGATGATTATCAGTTTCGGACTAACGCACGCGAATCATTTCATATCCATTATCGAAAACACGCCAACATACTGCAATCCAATTAATCCAAAATAGCTGCTAACCGACTAACAAATCCAGAACCACATGGCGTGTGTAATGCAAAAGCTCAAGAACCTTATATAAACGCTTAGCAAACTCCCTTGATCAGTTTGTATATTATACAAAGAAGAAAAGGAAGATCGTCACGAGTCGACAGGGACATCCGCCCAAGACATTGTAAAGGACTGCCTCGTCCCCCGTCAACTTTACAACCTTGACGTAACCAAGTAGAAGATAAGCGTGTGCTTCAAACGTTACGAGACTATTCATCATCCATACGTCATTCTAAACCTGAAACTGAGAATAAGAGCGCAAATGAACTTAAACCGGCATAATAATCTGTAGATACAGAATTTCGTCCAACCAGACATGCTCAAAGAGCTACCGAAAGCCTGGACATCCGTGCTATAGACATCCGTGTCGTGGCGGAAGGTCTCACAGGGGAGAAACGTCACTCGGACAAAGTGACAGCCCGGGTCGTGCGGGTGGGGCCTTTTTTTCATGACAGGAACCATGACGCCAACATCTCAAGGCAGTCTATGACCCTGAAGACCTCAGCGCCGGTTCTTGACAACCCTGATGACTCAAGAATGGAAACGCCTTTTGCCAGTTGACACATCGCTTGACCACCAACAACCAAACGCTGGACATTCTCCTACTTGCATCAGCGTGTGTTTCCTGGTGGGCCAACGCCGGATAACCATAAACGAAACCAGGATCTTCTCAGGTATCATCATCAGAAACAAATCCTTGTTTATCTCCATCACCTAGATGTGTTGGTTGGATTAATAAAAAAAATAAAAGACGTGACACAAAAATGGGAATAAACGTTGCACGATGATAGACGAACATAGAAAGAAAGAGGTGTAGGTACTTGCACACATTGTCGTGGATATGTTTTGTTGGAGAACTCACCGCGACGAGGGCTGCTAATCTATCTTTGGTCATGATGAACGACGAGTTGCGAGTCAACGGACGTGCGATGAATTACACCTAGTAAGTAATCCCATTCACGGTTTTATCCATGTACGACGAGCACGGCCACTAAAAACTAAGGAAACGGACGCACTAACCGCGAGAGACACGATCGTAAAATCGATACGTTCGCGAACTCGCCTGCTTCTGCAGTGCCGTCCCTATTATGGCGCATGCGCCGATGACGTCAACATCTAATCAGGGCCGGCCATTGGTAATGGCGTTCCCGCCAATCAGTTAATTGGACATTTAAAATGTGGCCATTTTTTTCTTTGGATTTTAGAGATGAGGAGAGAGGTTATGTCATTGAAAGAGCGGATGCGATAATGATTTATGAGATGAATTATTAGGAAATTTGATGATAAAGATGATGGAGGGAATTGATGTTCATTGGCTTGTTTGGATTGGCGCGAACGGACAGCGCCAATGGCGGCGCGCGATTGGATTTGAAAATTGAGGGAAAAGAAATTTAATTGATGAATTTATTAGTTAATGATGATTGATTACTTTTTTTTTGTTTTATTTTAGATTGAATGTTTGCGGTAGGAGGTTGCGTTGGATTTTTTTTTTTTTTAGGTTATAATTTGTTGTTGAAGGTAATAAAAACGGTTTTTGTGTAAATTTATTCGATCTATCCGTTGAATATGAAGCAATGTTCGCTGATTTTGAGATTTAATGTGGGAGGCAGGAGGATAATTAAAGAAATTGTGGCAATTTGTAATTAGTGATTTGAAGTTTGCCGCGTTTTTAAATGGCATATGGCGGAATGGCGCCTCGAAAATCCGGTCCTGGTGCCGCCCGTGCCAGAGGTCGCCACTTAAATTTCACGATTTTCTCATTTTACGCAAAGAATAAATGATATTTTATCAAAATAATCGTGAAACAAATAATATTTTAATTTAATCCAACGTCTAGAAATATTTTTATTTGTAATTTTGATAGATTTGAATTTGGCGAATGACGGAGTACGAGCGGCCATTTACTCGTCAGCTTGGAGGAACGCCATTGTGAGCCATAACGACTGTGCAGCACGGTAAGTTTTATCGCTCATTTTCACGTCCATCGTGACTTGCCGGGAAATTTTGTCTCAACTGTAAGTTATTTACACTTTATCCAAGATATCAAGTGATATATTTCCTTGCATTGTTTAGTACTGTCGGAATTGTCAACAAATGACTTCGGTACATTGATACCAGTTTCCTGGCTTACCCAAGTAAGGGCGCCATTCGAAGGGAACTTTGAGATTTTTTGCTCTCAGCGTGGTTAAAGCGCGCGCGAGACATCCGAGAGTCTAACCGGCTCTTTGTGTGCTACAGAGTTAGTTGACTTGAAATCTTCACCAATACTGTTGTTGTCTTTAGTTTATTTTACAAAGATTCATCAAACGACTCTTGAGGTACATGTCTCAGACTCTGTGACGATTATGATGTCTGATTGTGGGTGATATCATGCTCTGGCAAATTCCAAGCATGGGACATCTGCTGGTCGTGATATCTCAGCGTCTTTTTTTTCACAAGATGATATTTGATGAAAGCCAAGACTTTAAACGCCCAACAACAACAACTCTAGGCTTTACACTGTTTCAATCAATCAAATCTATTTATAGATAGGATTTTTTTCATTATAAATGTATTTACACCAATATTCTGCTGTGTAAATCGTTACCTAACCTCTCTACAAATTTGTACTACAGTATGTGGAGTCAAACGATTTTTTGATTCATAGCTAATTTTTTTTTTGTTTCAGATTCCATACATAACAAATAACGAAAGAAAGCAAATCAAAATGGCACAAGAACAGGAGATGCCAACCTTCAAGTGTGTGCTTGTTGGTGATGGTGGTACTGGAAAAACAACATTTGTCAAACGTCACTTGACGGGCGAGTTCGAGAAGAAGTATGTTGCTACATTGGGTGTTGAAGTGCATCCACTGATTTTCCACACAAATCGAGGACCAATTCGGTTTAACGTATGGGACACAGCTGGCCAAGAGAAGTTCGGTGGTCTACGAGACGGTTATTATATTCAAGGACAATGCGCTGTTATCATGTTCGACGTTACGTCTCGTGTGACGTATAAAAATGTCCCGAACTGGCACAGAGATTTGGTCAGGGTCTGCGAGAATATTCCAATTGTCCTTTGTGGGAACAAAGTTGACATCAAGGACAGGAAAGTCAAGGCAAAGAGCATTGTATTCCACAGAAAGAAGAATCTCCAGGTATTGTATTTATTTTATTTATATTTTTTATTCTACTTATTTGTCATATGAAGTATGTATTAGGTGAATGATGTCGATAACAATATTTTTATTATTCCAGTACTACGACATCAGTGCTAAGAGTAACTACAACTTCGAGAAGCCCTTCCTGTGGCTGGCAAGAAAACTCATTGGTGATCCTAACTTGGAGTTCGTGGCGATGCCTGCTCTTCTACCACCCGAAGTCACCATGGATCCACAATGGCAGCAACAGATCGAATCAGATCTCCGAGAAGCACAGGAGACAGCATTGCCAGAAGACGACGAGGATCTCTAGTTCATTTGAATTGTGCGTATGGCCCGAAACAAAAAAAAATTACGGCCTACAAAAATGCTCTGCATACTTATACGTACGCCTATCACACATTCTTGTCGGTCAAAGAATTTTTCTTTCGGACAAGTAAACACTCGAATAGTTATTTTCAATCGCTGGTTAACTATTAATTATTAATATCTTGATTGTTTTCCATACTTCGACTGAATTAATTAATAAAAAGAAACAGATTTCACAAAATAAACCATTCTTACTGTCAACATTGAATTGATCGAGACGATGATCAGGATAAAT
>JABSMT010001637.1:0-10422 GCA_018902335.1 Eumacrocentrus americanus | reverse complement strand
ATTTACCTGAAGGAATAAATGTACTCCTCTCACCGTGTGTACATACTCTGCGTGCTCAACGAAGAATCAGGTGGCACAACACTGAATGATCGAGCCGCTTAGTCGTAATGAATGCGTAGGAATGACGAGAATTTGAAAACCACTGAGACTGTATACAGCATCATCTTCATTTGATAAATGAAAATAATCTCGTTGTGACGTCAAATCCATATGATCAAACTAATTTATCGACTGATTGCACCCGTTTGCTATTTTAATTTGTATTGGAACCACCAGACGTCGGCTCGCTCGCGTGCGCATTCAAAATGACGGCGGCGCGGGATTTCGCAAATTCAAAAAAACGCCGGCCTCAAATTTGCTTAATATTTAATTTTCTTTAATATTCTTAAACAATTCTAAAATATTCATATAAATATTTGATCCATCACTTCCAAATACTAATTTATTGCCAAGAAAATTAATTATAATATCGAATATAATTTATTTTTTTTAATTAATGCAGCATGGATGCGTTTCAAATGCTTTAGGCCGCTAGCACACGCGTTTTCGTGGTGATGGAATAAATTCTTTTACTTGCTAGAAGAATTTTTTTCTTTAGAAATGTTTTCTGATAAAGACAGTGAATAATAAAGTGGCATTGCCAACTAATCTGACAATATTAAAGATAAAAAGATAATTTTTGAGGTTAAACAATAAGAATTTTTTTTGCCGAAAACAAGAAAGATTCTAACCTCCTTCGTCTGTACATTGTTGAGGTTATCTCAGCGCCGTTTGGCGATTTTTAAACGAAAATCACATAAAAAAACAATGACAAGAAACATGAATAACTTATTCAGAATGTCTTCGTTAATACGAAACTTAACAGCAATGTCTAATCATGCCACATCTATGCGATTATTTCGCACTTCGTCTTACTGTAAAATCATGTGGGAAGGAGGTACGTTTCACAAGCTTATTTTTCTCCTAATTTGTTTTTGTTTTTAATATCAACAAAATAATCTTAAAAAAGAAATTGCCATGTTTCAGAGCACGCAGCACGACCTCGAGCACCAGAAGACAGGCTTATTTTCAGTACAGCTGAAAAATATTTTAGAATGATAACGAACAAATTACGTGACTGCAAAAATAATTCAGAAGTATTTGAAATCGTTCGCGAGAGTCAAAAGCAGATGAGTGCTCACGAAGCACTGAAAGCTTTGAGTACATTATTTAGATTAGACAAAAATAATGCGAAAACAGACAAGAGTATTCCCCAAAAAAAGGAATTCTCATTGCTCTGTGACATACTCAAGACAAACGTTAGACAATTGAACGAGAGAGAGGCAATACAAGCATTGAAAGTGCTCAATTACTTTCACGTTCCAACGTCAACTGTAATTGTTCAAATGTTACTCCAAATAATACGTCACTCTGTGAATGATTTGTCGCTAGAGCAAATAATATTCTTAGACTTTCTACTGACAAAATGTCAAAAGACACCACTGGTTCATGCATTGTCAATAGCATTGCCAGTAGTGCTGCAATCCAAAATAAAGACGCAGCTTGACACAGAAAATCTCGACTCTTTGATTAATATCTTACAGTACGTGGGACAAAACAATGAATCAACACCTACAGTTTTGAATGCTATCAATAAATTCGATGACACAGCCATCACATCAAAACGCGCTAAGGACCTTATGTTAATTCTTTTAGACGCGAAAATAAATGACTCGAATAAAAATTTACTTACAAAGATTCAACAAATACTGACAAAATCCATGGAAGATATAAATCCACGTGATATTTCGAACATTATCTTCAAGATTTCTAAAAGACACGTACTGAGGTAGGTTCTTTCGTTTTATTTATTTATTTTTTGTCTCTTATTTTTATTTTGTTTCAATGTCTAATTATTTAAATATTTTTAATTTCTTCTAGCCATAAGGTGTTTTATCATGAAGGCTTAATAGACGCATGTGCCATGGCCGTTGTCTCCAAAGACATGGGATTCACGACAGCAATAAATGTTTTGGGAAATCTAAATATCCTTTGCCACACTAACAATTCTCTGTTGGACTATATTGCGGCGAAATGCTTCGAAGACAGAAGCCTCCTAGCTAATACTGAACCTGGGATACTGCAGAACATAATTGTTGGAATATCGATTGCTGACTACAAGCCAGTATTTTGGGACACCCTGAGGGAATCATTGATGACGGAGACACTCTTGAACAATGATTGTTCGGTATTGATTAAAACCGGGATGTACTTGGCGTCGTTGGACTATTTTTGGCCAACCTTATTGGCAAAAATATTTACTGAAGCCGACACGCGGCTGAACATTCCTTCAAGGAAAGGACTTGTAATGCTATATAACATCGTTAAAACTATGTATCCAGAGTATAATGGACCTTGGCCATCTGAGGAATTGCTTGAGGCTTGTGACACAATTCCTATTCTCGGGAAATCAGTCTATGTGCTAAAATCAGCGTTGGAGTGTGCTCTCGGAGGATCTCAGTACGTTATAACTAATATGAGAACATCCATTGGTTATTATATTGGTAAGACAAAATTCAAACTTTTTATTAGATTTATGTAGAATCGTTTTGTCAATGATGTTCTCGAATTCTTTGTAGATCATGTTGTCATCATGAGGAAAGGTGGTTTCCCGGTAGCTATTAATAATATAGATGAACCTGTAGCAACAAAAATTGAAGACTTGAAAGCTCCACAGGACAGCCAAGTGTAAGATTATGTTGTTAAATATTTATATTTTTTGTTATACGCGTGAAGGGAAGAGTTTAATAAGAATCTTTGCTTGTAGGATTCTCTTCGTACTTATTCCAAGGTATGGATGTGCCCGCAACACTCAACGTCTTATAGGATTCTGGTCACTACTGATAAAAACATTGAAGACCATGACGAACCACACAGTCATCCCAATTTCCTTCACCATGTGGAGCAATTTGTCTGAGGCTGAACAACTGCGATACATTTCGCAGGCAATTAGACTCAAATGTGACGAATTATCAGCAATTGTTAATTCTTGAAGCGATTACATGAGATTAGATTCGAATGTATATGAAATATAACAGATTTTGTAAAAATTGATTATTCAAAATTGTCATTTTTTTTTTCTAATGTAAATTCTATGTATACTAAATAAAAAAGAATAGACAGGTATAATTTAACGATTTATTATATGAAAATAGTTATTAATATTTTAACAATAAATTGTTCTTATTGCATAATTGCTCCAAATAAAATTCGGCGTAATTTCGTATTAACAATTGAATAATTAATGCATTAATTAATTATTGCGGGCACATAGAATTTTAATATGGCAAAAAAAATTCATTTTACAATATACAAAACATATAATTAGTGTCAGTTATAATTTGTTTAAAGTGAATAATCACTTCAATAAAAAATAAATCATATGCAATCACATGATAATCAACGAACTATTCGCGAATATTTTTTGTCATTATTATGGCATAAAAGCTAATCATCTTCACACATTAAAATTCTTATCGATAACATATAAAATACAGCAATACCGAAACAATTGATTAAAAGTCAATATAATCATGCAAATAAATTCACTTTAATCGCGAAGTTAAAAAACAACAATTCATCATGATAATGGACAGTAAATGATAAAGTTGCCTAGAAGTACGAGTTTAAAAAATTGTGGAGCACCAACTAGCACCATGTGCCATGAATCTGAGATAGTTAATTAAAACAATAATAATCGTATTTACGAATGAAATAAAATTATTGACTTAAGCCAAAAAGCTTGAGAGCATTAAAAGCCGTTGCTAGAGCAACTTCTTCTGGTGATTTATGCATAAATGCAGCTACCATCTCGACAATAGCTGGCAAGGCACAGGGCTCATTTCGCTGAAAGGTGCAATATCGATGAAGGAATGTCATAGACCTCTCAGTCAGTCCATCCTTGACATGTACTGGAAGCTTGCTAGCTCTTGTATTAGGATACATAAAGGGTGCATCAGTCTCCACGAGTATTTTATCCAATGGCACGTTATCTCTCTCGAGTATTTGTCGTATACCACTGTCAGATTTGTCCTTACACAGGTATCCAGTGATGCCAAGATAAAAGCCCTGATCAAGGTACAATTGTGCCTCTTCAGCCATTCCAACGAAAGAGTGAATCATAATTGGTGGCAAACGATTCTTGTAGTGACTCAAGACCTCTAAAACATCACTCTGTGCACCACGTTCATGGACAATCAGAGGTTTATTTAATCGACAAGCTAATTCAATCTGTTTATGAAAAACAGAACGTTGCGTCTCGGGATCAGAGAAGTCACGATTGTAATCCAGGCCACACTCGCCTATTGCCACACACTCAGGATTGCTGGCAATGCTCTCGAGCTCGGCGAGAGTGTCAGAGTCCTCCCAGGACTTTGCATCGTGTGGATGAACTCCAGCTGTTGAGTAGAGGATACCTGGATAAATTCGGGTCAAACGTAAAGCTTCTTTGCTGGAACGTATGCTTGCCCCAGTCACCATGATCTTTTGTACTCCTGCATCCTTAGCACGTTGGATGACACTGTCCAAGTCTCTGCTATACTTTTTATTCGTTAAATTTGCACCAACATCCACGAGAATATAATTCTCGTAGCATTGACTCATAGATGATAAATCAACGTTGTCTTCGACACTTGAACTACTTGGATTTTCTGCCATTTTGTTGATTTTCAATAATAATTTGCTGAAAACAGAGGATTTAGGTTAATTTGTAAGAAACTCTTCGGGGTAATAAAATAATTTAATTAGATTTAAACAGATTTGTGTGATAAAACTATGCTTTTATAACCTAAAAATGCCGACACTCTTGGTTTGATGTATTCTAGGTTATTGGTGAATTTGTCGAGTGAAATTTGAATTTTTTCAGGCTCAGAAACATACTTACTTCTCATTTGAAATTATTCTAATAAATAAATTGATTGATTGTAGAATTCTGATGCTAAAAACCAATGAAAGACAATCTCGATAGCACCCTTTACAGTGCCAGCGTATGAGTCACATTGTGCCAGTTACATAACCTCTATGTCTGTCCCACATTGCTAATGAAACCATTATTTTAATAAACAAATGATGCTCTAAGGACAATCAAATAACTTTTTAACAACAAACAACCGATATTAAAACCCATTATTCAATTTTTCATTCTCAAAACATATTGTTATTAATTTTGAAAATAAGATAAACCATACTCAGAAAAATATTATTTATTGAGATAAGTTATTTACAATGAAGGTAATTTGAATTTATTTGTTATAAAAATATTTTCTCTTGAAAGATCATCTTCTTCTTTTTCAATCCGACAATGTTTTAAGGACATTAATTAGGTATTTTTTGATTTTAGATCAAAAAGGGTCATCGAACGAGGAAGCAACTCCTTGCAGAGAAAGAAGCAATATCTAAGAAGCTTGTAGAACAAGCTAATTCTCTTCAGGATCCTTTAGCGTCTCTTGAGTCATTCCATTCTTACACAAATGCCACTGGTGTTACATTCCAACTTACGTGCCAAAAAGTTGGCGATTTACCCCGAGAACCTCTATCCTGGATCTTTGATCTCATGGAACGTAACATGAAGGAAATGTATCAACGATCCAGTTGGGGATGGAATGAGAGTTCGAAACATATGGAATTGACTGAGCCCACCGCATGGTACTTGATTGCATCGTGCAATAATGAATTGATGGGATTTTCTCACTTTCGTTATGACTTGGAAGAGAAAACTGAAATTTTATATTGGTATGCAAGCTCATCACATCTGGAAACAGATCATCCAAGTTTTCTAATGTATATTATTCATTTTGCAGCTATGAGTTGCAATTGGAACCAAAGGCACAACGACAAGGCCTAGGACGATTTATGATTAATACTCTTGAAGCTCTGGCATCTCAGAGTGCAATGAAAAAAATCATTCTCACAGTGTTCAAACATAATCCAAATGCCAGAACTTTCTTCCAATCTGTAGGGTAAGAAGAGAAATTCATGAGCTCATTTGAAAATCACTCGTCTTTATTTTAAAAATGCATATTTATGGTGACATTTGATGAAATATCTTTTTCGAAGATAATTCAAAGTACCAATACTACACAACTCGATAGCAACATCGAGAACAAAATTGTTTAATATTATGCACAATTGAAATGGTAATACTGTTTCAGTTTCAAGCTGGACAAGACGAGCCCGCCAGACTGGGAAAGTAAAGATTATCTAATTATCAGCAAATAAAATAATATCATGATCATTAAAATTATCATCATTATCATTATTAACTATTGCCATCGTTTGAGATTGCTCTTCCATTTATGATTGTGTCTTGTGAAATAAAATCGATGAAAGTTGATGAGGACACAATTGTATCGTAGATGATTTAAATGAAGGCCCTACACTACTAAATGTCAATGGTGCTTCACTGATAGTCCAATCTTCCATAAAGCTAAGGAATTTATTTAAATTAATTTCACCGGTTTTCGAGACATTAAAGAGCTCCAAGACTGATTCGTCACCCCAACAAACATCTAAGGCTTGACGATGCAGAGTCATACCAATACCTTTGCCAGCACCCTCAGGCACTGGGAACACTCGTAGATTTACGATTGCTAGATCTATGGGAAGATCAAAACGAAGTGGCGAAAAGTGTCCATTAAAATCGACAGCTGACGAGGGATGGGGATGTAAAGCTACAAAGGGATGTAGTAGTTCTTCAGATGCCAAATGACCACCAATCGAAAGCATTCCTGCTGGATGATTTGGTACTGGAGACCCACTACAGGAGGGTTTTTTCTTCTCCAGGACTAGCATAAACACGTGATTTGTCAATAAATTATCAGTCACTCCTTGCTCGAGACCTCGTTCATCGTCCTGCATCAATCTTCGATCTTGCATTATCTGAATCAAAAAATTGTCATATTAATTATGAAACCACAAGGATTTCAAATCAAGAATTGCATTTTTTTACTCACCTCAAATTGTCCAGAGGCCATTGACGAAGCACCTAACGGCTGTCCTGAAACGACTGTCAATCGTACTCGTTTATCTTCAATATATCCTGCAGCTGGCAGAGGATAGTAATTCGCTTGAGTCGGTAATTTTGGGAATCTTTGACGTCTAATCATCTGCAATTAATTTTAACAAAAATATTAAATCATAGATTATCTATGTCTTGATTTATTTAGCATTATACTTACATTTAATCCATTGAGATCCGTGAAAAACTGGTCTCCAGACGCAATATCAGTACTGAGACGCATTGCAAGTTCAAAATTTTGCGTCTCTGAAATATCAACTTCATTCAGTATATGAAGTCCCAATCCATCACTGCCTGACGAATTAAATAGTGTATAAGTGTGTCGAACATGAGGAAGTTCAACGAACACTCTGGAGAGAATGGGTCCTGTGATAAGATGAACCGTTCTGTCGGTGGTCATGTAGACAGGGTCAGGTTCAGGTTTGTCAGGAAGAAACAAATAGGCACCGCTTCGATGATGTCCTGGACTTCGCGTGCCATATTTAACAAACTCCAAATGAGCAGGAAAAGTTGTTTCTCTAATCCGTAGTGCTTTCAAAAGTCCAGATTTGCCAAAAGAAGCCGAGATCTCAGGACGATATCCTATAGAGAACTCTTGAGTCGATGGGAGAACGTGAAAATTGGAAAATCCAGGAACATTGGATGGAGGAATTGCTGTATTAAATATTGTAATATTAGCCAGATGAACACCTTCAGCTAAATTCGTTCCGTAAACAGCATGGATCAAATAGGTATTGACACCGAGACCAGGGACAGTGGCTACGAATGAGAGTTCGTATCTAGCACCAGAAAGAGCTGCTGGTCCAATCCAGACAGGGGATACTTGACATTGGACTGATTGTCCCATTCGATCTGTGACTCTGACATAGGGAGAAGAAATAATCAGAGTCTGAACCTTAGTTCTTTGTCGAGGCAAAGAATTATAAATGACGACTTTCTTTGAAATTTCGTCGCTGTCAAGTGCGATCACGTGTCGCTCGCCAACACTGGTATGATGAGATCTGACCTCGTCAACAGAAAAATAAAGAGCTTCTGGTTGAAGTGCTGGGCCCTGAGCACTTCTCAGCAAATGTGCCACAGCTTGTTGAAGCACGTGAGCTGAATTATTCAAAGCAGATATCATTTTCTGAGCATAATCCTTCACAACATCGTCCCTGGCAGTTCCTGTGACTCCATCATGATGCTGGAACAGTGAATGCCACTGTCGCGCTTCGATCATACGCTTTTCAAGATTATCTTCTGCTAAATGTTCATGACCTCTGGCCCATGCAATGGCAGCAATGATTTCAGACCCACGTAGAGCTCCTAAAAGAACTCGATCCAGTCGCTTGTGAAAGGGCCTAGAGGTATAATATCCACTCCAGTAATGATCGTCCTGGTCAGAGTACGTAAAAAAGTCACCAGACAAAGTTGGAAACTCATTGACATTCTGCTCCTCCCTCAAGGCATTAAAGTAATCAGTGAGAGTGCCAAAGCGAATATCAACATTTAATTGCTCATTACTATTCATATAGTCAAAGAGTCTCTGATAATTCCCATACTGAGCATCCCATTCAGAGCTCTGAGTGTAACGAAAATCATCACCAAGTGGTGCTAATACTACATTCGATTTGTAGAGTTGAGATTTCTTTCGATACTGATCCAAAAGTAACATTGCACGTTTCGCAACGTTTTTCTTTGTAATCACCTGAGGTGGTATTCTCCATGGGCACGTGAGGCCAAAGTTGGGTAGACGAAAGAAGTCAAATTGACAACAAACCTTTGGATCTGGACCACAAGTGTGGGGCACGTCGTAGCTGTAGAATGGCATAACGTGTGTTAATATCTCTGAAGAGCCATCATTGTCCCATAATTGTCGCCATCGAAATTCGAGATTCTTCTCCTTGGCTAGACGTTTCTTCACGGCATAATGAACCCTCTGAATGAGGACATTTTCGAGGCCGGCGTTTTTCAGTAAGTATGGCAGTGTTGGGGACAATCCAAAGGGATCAATGGCCCATCCAGAAGTGGGCATATAGTCAAGATTCGATTTTAACCATTGATGGCCTGTTGTCAATTGAGTTAACTGGGCCATCCAGTGAGAAACAGCTTCGTCAGGCATCACCCATCCTCCAGCAACAATTTCTAATTGTCCATCGACAATAAGGCGCTTTACTAATTCTCTAGTTGCCTTTGACTGTTCGTCCCACCATAGCTTGAAGAATGATATCTCTGCCCAAATGAATTTCCTTCGAGAGTCTTCAGCCAATTTCACCACCATATTATTCAGGATTCGCTGCGTCTTTTGAGCATAATAAGTTTCAAAAGTGTTCAACCAGCCAGGATCATTGTGTGAATGGGGAACCACGAAGACTTTGAGTTTTCTTTTAGGATGCCACTGTTTCTCGTCATACTTGATAGCCCAGCCCTGCTTCCAAACGCCACCATCAATATTATCGAATTCCATTTGTCGATACATGTCCAACATTTGAATATTGACCTCAGGCATTTTTTGCAGATTAAAACTACATTTGAGTATCTTTTTCTTCGAGACTGCAGATTCATTTTGCTTGTCGTCAATTGCAGAAGGTACTTTTTCTACAAATTGAGATCCCTCCTTAATTACACTAATGAGCTTGTGATGGCGATTCAAATCCTCCTCCAACTTGGCCAGTCTGTTTTCAAAGTGAACCCATTGGTGCTGCTAAACAAAAAATCGTGCCACGTCTCACTTCAATTTTTTATCAGAAAGTCAACATTGATAAAAAAAAAAGAAACAACTTACGTCGTCGCTGGAACCCCTTGCAACTTGTCCTTTCGGTGTAAAAGTAAGGTCCAGCAATAAATACATCAGTAGACAACATACTAGAATCCCACCAGCACCAAGAACAGCGAGTAATTTGAAATAACGAAATGTGACTGGAGACCTCATGATGATCATTAGAGTGTGATCATCATATTTGATCAGATAAGCAAATACAATTGTCGGCTAATTATTGGTTTTTCTATCAAATTTAACCTTTACCCCGTAACTCCAACTGGAACATGGCATCCAATGCCACGTCTTTCAAGTCCCAATCCTCATAACTGCTCTTCCACACTTGAAAACAATTAAAAAACAATTAAATGATTATTTTGCAATAATTCGTTCAATGATAATGAATTGAGTCTCTGTACTAGTTGTTGTCATACTTGAAGTACATCGCTCCAAGCTTTTGACTTCTCGCTGTGCTCTAGACTGAAAAGAGGGCGCTCAGCATCATGGAAACCCTAATGGCCTCCACACAATGGAAATTATAAGATATAATTATAAGAAATCCACCAATCAGCGTAGCGCTCCAATGGAAGCGACCAATCGCATCGCCTACTTCTTGTATCTTATCGCTATA
>JABSMT010001626.1:0-10432 GCA_018902335.1 Eumacrocentrus americanus | reverse complement strand
AACCTTGGGAGATACGATAAAATCTTATAGAATCTTTTTTGTAGGGAATTAAATTCTCTACAAAAAAAGGTTCTTTGCATTTTTATCGTATCTCCCATAGTTTTCGAGATATAATCAATTTTATAAAACATTTTAATGAAGAAGCTATCTCGACTTATCTTCTTTTATCGCTTCACTACAGAAATCATTCTAATCTTTCCAAAATAATTTACTTATTTTAATAATTTACTCTAGAAAATATCAGTAATTACTATTTAATTCAAGAAAATTAATTGATGGCATAAATAAATTTTACTATGATTACTTGGAAAAATATTTCAGCAATTTATTTTATCAAAATAACTGCGTGAATTTCATCTCTAGCTGGAGAAAAAGTGTAAAACATAAATCAACATTTTCTTCTCATAATCACCTGGGGGAAGTCGGTGGAATTAAAAAATAATTGCCACCGCAATGGTGTGCAATGTTGAATTGCATATAATTGTCACAGTCCTGTGGCATTTAAAAACTCAGACATCTGTCGGTAAAAAAAATAGCAGAAAACTCACACTGGCATGAGAGAGCCTTTTTACGTTCTGCTAGGCGGCGCGACAATAGATCGACTGAGTCCGCCCCCGTCGATCAAACAGTTACCGATTGTCGATAAGTAAGATTGTGCGAGAATCTGTAAATCCCAGATGATAAGACAATCCTAGATGGCGTGCATATGGAGACAGAGACAATATGTAAAGAAGAAGCGGGGAATTACGGGTGATTAAACTCTAGCGACACGACGACATTGCTTCTTTTTGCGGTTTAACGGCTCATGCACAAAGTTGTCACGATTATAGAACGATTAACGCTGCTACCGTCGTCCAAATACATCTCTCAAGAGATGCATTCAGTGATTTTCCACCTTCAGAGACTTTTAACGGTTTTAATGCTTGATGAAATCCATTTTATTCGCTCAATATAGCTGTTTTTTGCTTTATCATTCATTTTACTAGGTCAAGATTGACTAAACCAATGAGAAGAGCATTGAGAGGCACTTCAAGTACATGGACCATTTCCAAACCAGCCGGAACAGAGATGAGAGTATAAATATTTACAGTAAAAGCCCAATGGATTTGCCACGAGAGGGTTTTAAAATTAAATCCACGTGCAAGGTCCACCTCCTCTTAAATCGTCTCTTCTCTTCTTTCCTCGTCTGTTTTCCAATGAAATAATATTCGGTCTATATTCGGTTGCAGGGCGAAGACGTTACACGAGGAACGCCCGGGCGTGTGCGGGTCAGAAATAGGCAGAGTCTGACTCTGCCTCTTCGACACGAGAAGGGTCATGACGATGATGCTCTCGACACATTTGTGTTGCACCTCTTGAAATGCTTCAAGTTTATTTGCACAGACTGATGCTGATGCCTCAACCAAGTATTTCACACGTGGTCAAACAGAGATTATTAAAATGTATATCAGACATACATATTTCTTCAACACAACTGAATTAACTAAATAACTTTTTAGAAAAAGTGTCAAACACATGATGAGAACGAGAAAAAAGAAACAGAAGGAAACGTGACTGAGAACAAATAGATGAACTTAAGAAAAACCAACACAGGAAACGAGAGGGATTGTATATGGTTCAACAAGCTTCTCTCTGGCGATTAGTTGCACGTTTTAACTGTCTCAGTAGATACTTCAGGGTATATTTAGCAGAGTCGTAGCAAGAAGCAAGTGGAATGTGGATTCTTGTAGCTCGAAACTGTTTGTTTGCTTCTGTGAGTTATCTACAAACTGTCGCAGAGCATCAGGAAAGCACTTGGGTTACATTTGTGGCAACAACCACGACGAGACAACGATGAGAGTGAACATGTGTTATTGGAGGTTGTCACTGGACTCTATAAGTCCATCCATGACGAAGCATAATATTGTTTCTCTGCAGCCTGGAGCAAGCATTTCCAACTTGCCTAGCCAACACTGATGCCAGGATTTCATCATTCTTGTTTTATTTATTACCAAAGTAAAGAAAAGATAATAACAAAATTCATCAGAAGAAGAGAAATAAAAAGGTTTTACATATGATGATGAGGTTTCTGACTTCAAAATGCGAAGAATAAATGAGGCAGTGATGAAGTCAGTTGGATGGCAGCATCAAGGCCTCGAGTGAGGGATGGAGCTAATCCTACTGGTCCAGGTTCTCCTTTACATTACGACAGGTAAAGTCAACATTATCGGGCATTGAACGAGGAAGATGGGGCGGGGTTTTTGACCAAGCAAAAAAGAAGAAACGAAGAAGAAAAGGAAGGAGAAAATAAAAAGAAAGACATGTGGAATAAGCAACGAGAAGGGTTCTCTCCTCTTCTCTCCTGAGCTTCGCCGCATTTCAATGACGATAAATCACCCTGATTCGATGGACAACGGTCGACCCCGAAGATCGTACCGTGAGATATCCTCGTCGACAGTCTATCTCCTCCGATCTCTTTGGCCACCAGTGCTTCCTCCTCTTCATTCTCGTCATGATGGCCCCACCACTCGTCTTCTTTCAACCCTAAATACATCTCTTCGTGTTTCACAAATCCGTCATAATTGTCCTATACGTATTATGATGGATCCGGTGGACATTTTTGACCTTTTCGATCTAGACGTTTTAAAGATTCATTTCTATGACTTGACATCCTTGACGACTATCGCCGTGAGATGGTCGATGATCTATAGCTTGGACACTTTAAGAGCCTGAGCCAAAGGGGAGAAACATAAAAAAATAAATATAATAATAAGTGACTGTGAATTGGTTGGGGCGTTTTGAGAATGTAAATATAGATTATGGAAATTGTTGGACAATTAATTAGAAGGTAGGAGGGCGGAGTCGAGACGAATTTAGTATAGAGTGAATCATGCTCCATGGAAGAAGCTAGAAAGCTACAGAGAGATGGTTAAAAAATATTTAATAATAGATAAAAAAGATTTAAAAGATTTTTTCTTCTCAGTGTTGAAAGAGACAGAGGAATAATTCCAATATAAAGGCAAAAGCTTCTCTCGTAATCATTGAAGAAGGAATGAGACCAAAAGAGAGTCAAAGAGGTTCACTATATACTGTGGAGAAACTGTCCAGAGTGATTTCAGTGAGCGATAAAGTATAACAATTGCCTCTTTTACATTTTCATAAACAGTTTACATAACACAAAAAAATGTGCACTCTCCTTCTCTTCACTACTCACACTCAAACAAAGGCAGAAGCGCCATTAATTCTCAGTTCATATTTCTAAATGGATTACATAAATGCATGAGGATTGAAGTGCTAATGTGATTAGGTAACCTGGTCACGTGCGAAAACTTTTGAAGAGGAAAGTCCAACGATTCTGTTTAAAGATAGCCAATGATGTGGTGTGAAAATGATAGAGTCCCTATATACGTTTGCGTATAGGATTACTTCTCATTTTGTGCCTCGAGGGCGATCGTTTCTCACGGTAATTTCGAGTCCCGTAGGAAAACGTGTAAATTCCTGGAGTATTCAATGGTTGATGACTGGTCAGGGAGGAGAAATGGAATAAACGGTTACGCTAGAATTGACGCGACCACAGTTCACCGTGACGAATGTTTTGTTCCAGCTGCAACATCACTACTCGGCGAAAGTGCTTCTATATTGTACTCTGATGTATATGCCTCCAGTGTGAATACCTTCACAGGATTAAAATGAAGCATAGTCCACGTCTAAATATTCAAATCAATTCCCAAGACCTTTGGATGGAGAGTTTAAAATAAAATTATACATTCCAGATGAGAAAATTAATTTCGAACTTCTGTCATCAATTAGAGTATCAGGGTTTGTTCCTGTAGCTGCAGTGCTTAAAAAAGGGACTTTATACGCTTATAAAGGCTCGCCAACTCCTATCCAATCGATAAAAGAGCCTGTTGTCTCTGGCCATCGCAATTTGCTCGGAAGTTCGCGAGTATAAACGTGACATAAAACATCGGATGAAGGGTCTTCGTGAGCCATAGTTGTTGCTTCATATATATATATTTTTTGCTCTCTTCTTTTTGCTTCCTACGTGCGGGTCGATTTTCCCCTATCGTCACGATACGCTCACCATGGTCGTTGGGTGTTTCCTGGGCAAAATCGATTTTCTCTCTATTCCATACACAGCAAATGTCGTCTACAAGCATCGAACGTTGACGTCAGTGTGACAGTCTTTCACTTAGCATTCGATAAATCATATCCCCTCAGTGTCTGTCAGGTTGAACCAAGATGAGAAGTTACTGGATGACACATGTCATTACAGACAAATCCTTTCATCATATCCCTTGTCTATTATCAGAAGAATTTTTTTCTTTTCGCTGGAGAAGATGAAAGAATAATTGGATTTAAACAACACCTCTTTCATCAATTGCATCCTTGGACTCATCATCAACGTCAAGGATCACTAGTTGGTTTCGACATCACCCACCTCGTTACCAAGCATTATCGAGGAAAGTCCAAGTTAACGATGTGCTTCGTTTGTTTTCTGAAAGCTGGATTACACACACGGAACAACAATTTTATATATCTGTACATTTTTTTAGATTCTCATCGATGGATTGGTAAAAGTGAAGAGAATGGCTCACTGGCTGCTGCTATCAATGGGTAAATCCAAGTGTTTCTTCTTTGTGAATACTCCAAGCACAAGATTGCAAGACACATCGACGATTCCCCTTCGCTCACGATCTTTATTGCCATCTTGTGATCGATTTCCAGACATCAAAGATGTATGTGGAGCACGTATTGCAATACTATCGTGATTCATGTTGATGTCACTAGAGAAATTTTATCGAAACTCAAAAGAATTTTCTACTAAATATTCGAATGAAAATTAATTAATAAAATGATGGTGATCATCACAGGGCCTTTGATGTTTTTAATTAATTTAAAACCTTGCTCGACAATTTTTTTGCACGATGAATTATTAGATCCTATTCGTAAAAGGGTCTACCCATTTATATCCCGAGGCTGCTGCGCTTCCGCTGCGCAAATTACAGCGAAATGCACTGGCGGATAATTGGAACAGAGAAAAAAATCGCTGCTGGCTACGACGACGACGACGATGGTGGATTGGAAAAAAAAATTAATCAGCGCCAGTCGAGGGAAACTAACGCGACTCTGCTTCATCGCGTGTGGAAATAGACTGAAAGGGTAGTCTAGTATATAGGCAGCCGAAGCAGATGGGGTGGAAAATGAAAGTACACGTGCCTCAGTGGACTTTTATACGTCATTGAGACTCCCTCATTATCCTCTGCATAAAAACAGCAGTACCCATACCCAGATAAATTCTTTAAAAAAAATCCTAAACTCCACTCCATCAAGAACCGAAATTCTTTTCATCAGTTCAGTCAGATAAAACAGGTCTGGCTTACCTCATCGGGGAAGGACCTCTGCTGCAAGTTGGCCCAGCACATTCTGCAGGGACAGGCCTCCCTTTCCCTGGCGTTCTCCAGTCTATCCTTCTCCCTGATGCTGCTGCTGACCTCAGGAGGTGGTGGTGGAGGAACCGGGGGTGGAAGTGGGCTCGTAGCAACCTCTAGACTGTCTGAACTAGAGTTGTGTCTTCGTGGTGGTGTTATGTTCGACAAATTCCTCGTGCCATTACTAATTCCCTGCTTACTGCTGGTCTCAGTGGACCTTCTCTCCGTTCCAGTGGTCGTTCTCGACGTATAGTGCGAGGGAAGATGGAGGTTCAATGAGCACTTGGACGACTGTGGCTGAGGCTTCAAAAAGTCATCGAGCAGATAAAAACTCTGAGCTCGTCCTGACCGTGTCGAAGTTGCTCTAGCCTCAATAGTCTGTCCTCGTTCACATCTGGACGCCTCTCTAACTGATTTCTCACGACACTCATCTTCAGAGTGCCTAGCCTTCCTCCTCAACTCCTCGCCAGCACTCTCAGGTGTCTCTGTCGAGTCTTGATAGAGTCTTCGACTGACCTTGGTCGATCTGGTCTGCGAGAAGTCACCACTGTCTCTATAAGTGTCCCTACTTGTCCTGGAAACCCGTGCAGAGTAAGAAGTTGGCTGGGGATATCTCAGTGTCTTGGCTGATGGTCCAACAGTCGAGCACTCTCTGAAGCTGTCGCCATTCTCAATCATGGAAACACTCATGTTCTGGCCAAACGAGTTCTGACTCACACTGTTAGATGCCGGGGTCCTGAGAAGTGCCCCAAGGGATCTCCACTTTCGATCCTGACTGTTGGACGTTGGTGATACCGAAGCGCTCGTCCACTTCCTCTCGTTCCCTGGCGAGGTCACTATAGAGTTACAGGACCACTTGCGTTCGCCGGTGGGGACTGATCCAGGTGGACCAAGCCACTTTCTCTCGGTAGACGGTGGCGTCATCGTGGCTCCCCCGTTGGACCACTTCCTGGCTTCAGACGACGGTGTGACCAAAGAATTTGCTGCTGAAAGCTCCTCACGCTGCTTGGCCTTCCACCACGACGACGTAGAGGTGGTGAAGAGAATCAAGGCTCCCCTTAGAGGGTTCTGGTTCTTTGCGATGATCTCTCGGTTGCCCTTTGACACTTTAAAGAGTTCTTGGTCTTTGATCTTGGATGACTCGTCGTAAACACACTCCAATGGCTCACGTTCAAAGAGTTGCTGATGCTGCTGCTGTTGCTGTTGGCAGTGACGTTCCTGTTCTTCACGCAGGACTGTCGAATTTGTGCTTCTCAGTCGGGGTCTTGTCCTGACAAAACCGTAGTCATTCGCCTCAGGCAGACATTCAGTGTCCAGACGTCTTGAGTGGGTCGTTGTGGACGGCTGGAGGGAACTTGGACCTCCGTAATGGTGTTGAGCAGTTGTCAGCTGCAAATTTGGTTGCTGTGGAAGCGTTGATGTGCGAGCACGATGCGCACCGTCTCCAGTACTGCGTTGGAGACAGGAGAAGCTTGCTGAGTGTCTCAAACTCGATGGTGGATTACTTGGTTGACTCACGCCCAACATCTTTCAGTCTTCCTGTGACTCAGGCGGTCACTGAATTTGACTATAACTACTGCTACTACTGCTGCTACTTCTTGGATCAATTTAAGCTTCTGCTTGGGTTGGTGCTTTCATCGTTGATTTGATGAGTTATCGTTGACTCCATCACGTTCCTTCGGTTCCTCTGGCTTCCAATCATGTATTGTTGGCATTGTTTTTGTTTCTTTTAGGGCAGTTGGTTGCAGACTTTTTCTTTTTTAGGGCAGTGTTTGGTTGTTTTTGTTAGTGGTTGATAGTGGCAGGTTTTCACACTTATTGTCGATGATGGACTCTAGCGACTGATGCTTGAGAGGCTCGCCAGGAAGTTTAAGGAATCTGAAACACAAATTAGGAATAGGCTTGGGGTCTTGCAACTCAAAACAAAACTTACTATATGAATTAATGGCTAATGTAGTATAGTGATACTCAATGACGATTGTGAGAGACTCTCTTTGATCAATGACACATATGTTTTATGATATGTACGATTAATGCATCAACCCAATCATCACTGCTTGCTTGTTTTTTAATTAATAAAATAAAATATCTTTCTTTCTTTGTTATTTGATTGCCCAAGGTTAACAACAGCACAAGGCAATGAGTGGGTTAATAAATTAAATCCAATTAGTACGATTTTCAACCCAATGTACTTAATTATGAAAATTAATAAATAATCATCAATGGATAAACGTAATTCGTAAAATGACAATGAATGTAAATTCTTTATGGACAACAATCGACATGATTAAATAAACAGGACTAATCGCACAAAAGAGAATAAGCTCAGGGGAGTAGAATAACCATAACGAAAAAATAAATAAAATAAGAAATAATCAACAGAAACCATATTATATAATAAGAGAGGTATTTGAAGAGGACATTTTTTGTGATGTCATTGGAAGTCGCTTGTGTCCAACAAAAGTTATATTGTATATCCTTGAGTATATCCCTGCGTAGGATTCCATTTAATTTATTCCGTGCAATTAGCAGTCTAGACCGCAATTAACGTGCAATTATCGTGGTGGGTGGTCGCCCTTAAACTTGTCTACCATGTCCAAAAGGATAATGACGATGCAGACATAGAGTAATCTACTATAGAGGCGTCCATGTCGTGCTCATTGACAGTAGTCTATCGGTGAAAGGCTTATATATGCATATACACCTCAGACTGGAAAGTAACACCCACAATATAGTTTCCAATGCAAAAAGACAAGGCCGTTTGTGGCCTATGTCTCACTGATGCCGTTTTGCTGTTGCTGCTGGTGAAGAAAAGTTCACTGCATTTATTACAACACAAACTAGGTATATATCGACTGTCGCAACTAACAATGACGTGGATATAATGGCGCGGGATATCTCTAGCCTCATATATAAGAATAGAATTTGTATAGAATATCTTTTCTTCACAATTACTAACAATTTTATGTCTTCATACCTCTATTTTTTCTGCATAAAATTCATTAGTGATCTTTTTTATAGACACTTAAGTAATCAATGGAACTAATTAATGGTTGTTACAGTGTGTTTAGTGTCACGAGAGAGAGATCAGTGATTGGCATGAGATTGTAATAAAAATAAAGTCGTTGAGTGGCGCCGATGATTCTCGCGCGTTAATCTCATGCATATGCAATTTATAAAGTCTTTCTTTTCTTTTTTCTTTCGCTCTCTCTCTCTCTCTTCTGTACACTTTATGTATATGATATCATGCATTCATGATGTATATTGTTCCCATATGGGTGCTGGACGGGTGAGCACGTAATGAGAGGAATGCCACGACGTAATCTTTTGCGCATTCGCGCTCTGGATACCTCGAGTCACCTGGTTCGTATAATTGGCACGGATCCTCCACCCCGTAACTAATTGTTCGACTATTTATTGATGAGCATGCTCCCGTTCTTCTGTACTCGAAAAAAAAGAATAATAAACCTCATTAAAATTGTTTGGGGGAAAATTTTTATACCATTCACTCGCGGTCCGACGGCTTAGAGCCGTAAAATTAGGGGAACTCTAATCTAGTAGCTAGTACATTTATTCCCTATTTTTGCCTTATTTATTTTTCATTTGTTTAGATATATATGAAGAAAATTTGTGAGGAGGACGTTTTGTTATTGTGGTAGTGGCTTCGATTTTCCGTCTGGAGAAACGCCATGAACTGACATCTTTATGGGCAAATCGCGTGCATATAAAACATTTCTGAATAGAAACCCTGACTTGACTTATGCTCCACGTGAGGGGTACACCGGTATTCTCGAGAGAGTAAATAGTATCAGGGTGTATAGAAAACATATTATACCCCCATTCTGACTGAGATAAATAAAAATAAAATTGAAAAAAAAAATAATAAAAATAAAATTAAGAAGCAGAAAAAAATTGAGGTGACTTATTGAAGAGAAAAAGATATGACTTGTTGGCTTTTTCCTGGCAGTGGAGTGAGCTGATTGGTGCATGAGGGCGAGCAGGACCGACAAAAGGAAGTGCCAGACGTCTCAGAGAGGATTTCAAAGAGGATGCCCCATCTCTCTGGGACTCGACTGAGAAAAGTGAATGAATAATATAAAAAAAAGGAGGAAGCCAAGGAAGAGCTATCCCAATTTATCGCTTGGCTAGCCTCACCGAGAGTCCATTTCATCAGAAAAAAATTTTTTAAGTAATAATTGTAAGAGCCGGGAAGAAATAGTGTATAGGTATAATATTTTTTTTATTCGTCTAGACAGTCTGAAAAATTTTGATATCTGGTAATTATGTAAATTAAAAAGTTACTTTGGGTTAATTGGGGGGATGATAATAATGGAAATGGCGGCGGAAACGGGGCAATTAACAAAAGGGAGGATTTTGTGTCTTGTATTATGTCTATCATAGTAGAGTTTTACATGGAATTTACTATAGTAACGCGTGAGCAGAGAATTAGCAGAGAATTGAGGGTGGAAAGGGGTTCATTGTAAAATCCAGGGGACATCCCCCAGTGGGACTGCTCGTTCAGTGTTACCATTCGGTCACGCAACCTCTCCCGGCATAAAATATTCGATATTGTTTTTCATTCTGCAAGTTCTATGTACTCTGAAAGCGAAGAAAAAGAAACAATTTGGAATTTGGTATAATTTGCAATGAATAATTAAGGCAATTAAAATGGAAATTGAGAGGTGGGGTTATTATAGAAGTTGAATGAAGGGGCGTGAGAAATAAGAAAATTCAGTATATATAGAGAAGACGAAGTAGTACTATATAGGTATGTGGAGGCCTAGCTAAATCCTCCTCAAGGAGTTCATTAATTCAAACGTGTGTAATGGTCGCAGAAAGTTAACTATTTCGAGCTCGGTCCATTGGATTATTTCAATTTCGGAATTACATTTAACGGCCGACTAATTAGAGTGAGTCCTTCCCCATTCGTGTACGCGTGCTTTCGACATCGTGAAATCGTTCATTAATCTCTCTTTCAAAAAATTAATATTGAAAAAAGAAAATTTAATCTTACTTTTAAA
>JABSMT010001615.1:0-10434 GCA_018902335.1 Eumacrocentrus americanus | reverse complement strand
AATTAAAAAAAATTACAGGTCGGCATTGATGAGGAACGCATTGAACGTATCCATGGTGTTCTATGGACCAAATCACCAGGGGATTTGAGCCTTCGTGTTCGAATACCCAAAACTTGCTATGCTTGCGGCGACTTGATCCAAGCTAATGTGGTTCTCGACACCACAACGACGTCGGCCGTTGTAACAAAGGTTGCATTATATTTAAGGCAGGTGTGTACTTTGACTAAATTAATCCAAATATGAATTTCATTGAGTAATTTTAATGATAATTATTATTATCAGAATCTAAAGTTTCGCAACCCAGAAGATTTTGAACCAACGGGATCATCAAATAACGTCATAGCAAAAACTAAGAAACTCGGTCCATTTGAAAAAAATGCTGAAATAGCTTTACAGTTGGAAATACCAAAATATGGTCCCCGGTATTCGGGGAAAGTGCCTGCTCCACTGGCCTTCTCGCATCTTAATTATTGTCAAACTATAGATCTTGATTACGACCTAAAAATGATCGTAAGTTTTTCTGGGAGGTGAGTAATATCGATCATACATATAAGAATTTTTCCGTCCCTTACGACTATCGTAATTAATATTTATTTAAATATAGTTACATAGACATTCGAAGATACTATAATATCATCATCGGAGCAAGATCTACAACTACGAATCGTGGCGATGATATCGCCACTTCTCCATCAGCAACTATGCCTTCATCTACCTTATTAGAATCAATCGATTAATAAATCAATCGATGATTGATGTATATCTGAAAGGTCCTGATGCTCTATGACGAATATACAATAATTAAGATAAATAATTTATATAAGTATCGTATAATTCATGAGATGTTCATAAAATATATGATTTATAGTTTGATGCTATACTAATTTGGTATTTTAAATCATTTGAAAATTTTTTCTCGGCAATTTTTCGATAAGGAAAAATGCTTTTGATCTGATTCGCCTGGAGGCAGTGATTTAACGTCGTCCAAATTTTGTCGTAAAGCTTTGTACTCTTGCAGAGCTCGTTTGGCAAGAAGACCTTCGGGCGTTGTTGCAGGTTCAAGGAGAAGCGTGGTGAGAGATTTTTTTAGACAGCTTTCAGCCTCTTCTAGTCGTTTTATCAATTCTTCTAGAGTTATTTCTCGTGCTGTGTAATCTCTATTTGCAAGGATGACCATTGGTAGATGAATTTCGTAAAGCATTATACCTGAGCGTGCAATAAGACCATTAAAATCAATTATATAAGGCTAGAGATTGCGAAAGTTTAATTATACCTTTGAGTCGAGAAATTCCAGGCTCCACTATTTCTAAAACTTGGAGAATTTCTTTGCAAAGCTCCACCATTCTCAGAAGCATTTTTTTCGGAGGATTTAGACAGGCTGCTTCGTTTCTGTATACAGCTAGTAATTTCTGCTTTAAATTTAGCATGAGAAAATGATTGGGATGAAATGTGAAGGATAATTGCTTCATTATGATCTCCAGATCCTAAAAAATATTGTTTATTAATTTATTTATAAATTATTGAGGTTCATGAGGATTTAATTCAATTTATAGATGTAAAGGACAACCTTGATTCTTGAATAATCAGCTTGATCAATTCTGGACTTTGCTAATTCTAAAGAAGTCTTGATCAGACGTCCAGAGAACGATCTCTCACACTTTTTACACTTCCAATTTCTTTCCTTGACATAAGGATTCATACATAAAGCTCCTCTGAATTGTACGTATCCATTTCTGCATCGAGGACAGAGAATTGTGCTTAAATATGCACCAAGCTCTTCAGGATCCTGGCACATGGAGCATTCGCATGCAAAATATTTTCCCACTCGAAGGTGCTCTCTTCTTTCAGCAGTGCCCTGAAGATAACAAGCATTTAAAAATCATCTCTTGAACCCATTTAATCTCCTATAACTTACCAGCAATGAAGCAGTGTAATTGAAAAGAATAGCTTCTCCCTCTTCAATAGGTTTGCTAGCATAAACTGTTAGCTGAAAGTCATCATCAACAGTGAGATGAGTATTTCCACGACAGTCGTGAGCCATTAAAGCAGCTTCTGTGTACAATCCACGCAGAGCAGAAGTATCTAGATTTCCTGGTGATCGTAATTCGAAGGAATTCACATCGAGAATTCCACAGAGTCGCTGAAGAAGCTCAGGATTATCTGCTGCCCTTAACTCTTCGATCAGGTCAAATGATTTTAAAACGTTTATCACATTTTCTTGACGATCTTTCCATACTGCTGTATTTCTTCTTGCCTCTAGATGACCTTCTAACTGCAATATTTTACGCCATAACTCCTCATTTCTTCTCTGAATCAGCCACAATCGAAGAGGTAACAGTATCGGACTCAATTCCAATGGTTTAATTGTTTTACCTTTGAATATTTCACATTCTTCTGCTGTGTGTTGGGCTTTCCTATCCTGCAAATCAATTACTTAATGCGTTTTGTTAACTATTTAATGATAATAAAATTAATTACCCCACATGCAGCACAGCAAAAGACTGCAACTCTGCATTGAGTGCATGGAAACCTGGAGGCAATCGTTGGATTTCTTGGTATCACTCTCAAGCAATCAAAGCACAGAAAGTTGTCATTAAAAGACGCAGCACCAACGACAATCGGCTTTTCACGTAAAATTACTTCTCCTGAAGCTAGTTTCTTCGCAGCTACCAAATATCTGCCAAGTTTCTCTGAATAAGATTCTTTGCACTTCACAATTATTTGTCCTTCTGGAATTTCTTTAATCAGCATTTTTTTGTTATCAATTTTTAAAAAGGTCCTAAGCTGCAGTTATTCAACTCACGAACGCATCGACTAGAGAATGAAATAGAAGTTTATAATTAGAGTTAAACTCGACACAACTGACGTATGTGCATTTACAATATCCACATACGCTATACGTTAAAAATAGATATGTAATTATGCTCTTTGAGTGCCCTTATTTCTGAGAAGATAGAAGATTTTATTGATCGCTCAATAGAGTAAACAATTTATTTACAGAAGAAGATAATAAGAAATATACATAAGAGAATTAAATAAGGTAAAATGTATTGACATTACAGTTTAAAATCATTTAAAGATTTTTAATAGATTCATCTAATTGTCCTAATGATTGCTTTGCCACCAAACCAATTTGTCCTTCCACGGTATCTGCAGGTTCAAAGCTGAGAATCACGGCAGCTTCCTTGAGGATATTTGCAGCCTCGGTCATCTTCGACTTGAGGCCTGCGTCATCAATTACTTCAGCTATCCATTGCGATTTTGCCAGGAAAAGAAGTGGTGCATGAAGCTCGTACAGAGTGATTCCTCGAGACCTAGTGTATCCAGGTTCAATTATGTCCAAGACTTGAAGAAGAAGTCTGCACATGTCGACTTTGTGCTCCAGGACAACGTCTGGCAAGTCGTCCAGATTGTATTCGTCCACTCGTCCATAAAGCTGCGAGAGTGAAACTCTGAAGAAAAAATATTTTCAATGAAGATATATACAATTTCGTGTTGTAAATAGTCCTCAAGAAATATTGATTAATTGCCATTATTTATATTTACCTCAACATGGTGAGAAACGCGTGACGTGGATGAAGTACAGAGTGATACTTCTTCATAATACCCTCTCGAGCCTCAACGGCATTTCCCCCATCAGATCCACTGGCAGCTTCAGTTGCCTCGACTTCAGCATTAATAATGTCAAAAACTTTCTTTACAGCTGCTCCTGAAGTCGAGAAGTCACAGTGTGTACACTTCCACGAGCTTGCAGCATCTGTAAGTAAATTATAAAATAATCCATTATAGTCCTTGTAATTTTTTTAGGCTTGATTGCATTAATTATTTAATAATTACCGAGAGAATCGAGAGGAACTACGACCCCATTGTCACATTTATTACACTTGAGGGAAGACATGTGTGTTCCCAGCTCTGTAGGGTCAGAGCACCGGGCACACGCGCAGGAGAAGTGTTTATTCTCCAGAAGCTGCTCTCGTCTCATTAAAGTTGGCAATAACGAGTGTGTGTAGCTTCCAAATAGGTTTCCACCTTTTGAAACCTTCACAGTCGTCCTAAGGGTCGTCCTAAAATCAATAATAACTCATTAATCATCTTACAAACCTTTCCAACATATTTTTGAATTGTTTTTTTTGCCTATGTACCTGTAATCATCAGTGTAGACACTGTAACTTGTGTTAGAAACACAATTGTGGTTCATAATAGCAACTGTTGGGTATAATGCTCTTGCACAGTAACCAGAAGGCGTCCTGACTTCGTGGCAATTAATCTCCAAAATTCCACAAGCAGTCTGAATCGTCTCCTCAGAGAATCGTTCGAGCTTGAGTCGATCTCTCAAGTAAACAACAATGTTTACGTGGTCCGTTTTCCATTGGCCCTGCACACATCTCTTCGTATTGTGAGCCTCCATGTCTTTCACCTCTTTGCTCCATCGTTCAGGAGATTTCTCTGAAGCTAGCAGCAGCCTCAAAGGTGTTACACACTCCAGTTGAGCCACTCCATTGATGTTTGAAGTACCGCTCAGGGCTTCAGAGACGTTGAATTTCTCTCCAGCAGCAGCGAAAATTGGACACTCGTAGTCCCTGTGCTGAGAAGCATTTGCACAGTCTTCATTGCAGACTGGCCACCCACATTTCGAGCACAGGGGTTGATTGTCATCTGGTCCTGGTGGCCAGGGAGTGTAGCAGGACAGACAAAGAGGATAAGTTGATGACTTGGGACCCACAACGAAGGGCAACTCGCACAATATTTCTTCTCCAGCCTCTAGGTCTTTATCAGCAACCATGTACCTGATAAAAAAAAATTGTTTTACATCATTACATTGGTCCTGAAGTCTAAAAGTATCATCAGGGATGATAAAACAAGTGTTTAGTCAGAGGAATGTGTTATTCTTCATCTAGAAGCATTCTATTTGCATTTAGAACGAAAATGAGGACAGAGGGCTTTGAACTTTGAAAACTTACCTTCCCACTCTGTCGTTGTGGAGAACATTGTACTTTAGAGATCCTCCAGCTGCTGAATCCTACATACAACAACAATTAGTTATTTACGTTGGTTTTAGACAAGTTAAAACAACTTTCTGATGAAGTGAACATTGATCCTACTCACCGTAGCTGACTCCGACATGACTTTATAGTCTTCTTTTGCGCTTTTGTTCTGTTTTTACTTGTGGCTGTGTTGCTTGTTCAGTGCAAAATAAAGAGGTACCCCTGTCTGTACTCGTTTTATTCCTCTGGTAACTTAAAAATACCCACAGACTGATGGTTCTCTGCCAAATGGTAACATCTAGACTCTGCTACACGATTCTACCGCCTCGGATGTTGATTCAAATCATTCTAGTACACTCGAGCTGCTGAAGAAGGCTCTGCTTGACCTCACACATTGCGCACGTCCGTTTTGTACTTAGTACACGCATGCGTAGACATTTCTGATAGTGCAGCTCCCTTGGCCGGCAGATCGTTTCTCGATACACTAGACTCTTGTGAATTATTCGCATTTTAACGCTAATCGACTGCCCTTCAATCAAGACGTAAGTATAAAAACATTCCCAGCGAGTTTCTTTGAAATCCTCAAGATTTGAAGTTAACAAATTGTTGGGGAGTTCATTGGTAACTTCCATGAGAACGCCGGTACCTTTTTCTGGACCTGTAATGTCGTCTGCCGAGGGATGACCTTCAATCAAACATTTATTCGTGGAGATCAAGGCTCACGAAAGAATTTACGTGTCGTGTCTTGATCATGATCTAAAAGAACTGCCTCAATGCATCGCTTGACTTCGAATTCTCCTGAGTTTCATTGATCCCTCTTGCTTGAATGTTCCTTCGAATTGATATACACGATCGACGCCTTATGTAATAACTGCAGGTCAATACCGCTTCTCTGCAGTGCCTTCGTGACGTGAAAGCGAAACGATATTCGTTGAAGTTTCACTGAAATTTTTGGCATTGAATGATTTTCATGGCCTTGGGCGTTGGCAAAAGACACTTTAAATGGAATATTGAGGATAGATAATGAAGGAATTATGGGATTTTATTAGATTTCCTTTTAATTAGAGTTGTAGATAGAACTAGGCCAACTGGATAAATGAGATTAATAAAAAGAAAATCCGTTGCTTTTTGTTCAACAGAATATGGCTCCACCAACTTATGGAGATTTGGGAAAGAATGCCCGTGATGTATTTGGCAAGGGATACCACTTTGGACTCTTGAAGCTCGATGTCAAGACCAAGACTGACTCTGGTGTGGAGTTCTCCAGCGGTGGATTCTCCAACCAGGACACTGGCGTGGTTGTTGGCAACTTGGAGACCAAATACAAGATCAAAGAGTATGGATTGACCTTCTCTGAGAAGTGGAATACAGACAATCTTCTTGGAACAGATATTACTATTGCTGACAAGCTTCTGCAGGGACTTAGCATTGGATACAGTTGTACCTTTTCTCCCCAGACCGGGTAAAGCTCTTGATAATACGCTTTAATCCATTACCTGCATATTTTTATTGACCTTCTATTGAAAACATTTTTTGAATATTTAGAAGCAAGACTGGAAAGTTGAAGACTACCTACAAGCACGAGAATGTCTCTGCTACTGCTGACTTCGATCTCAGCTTGAATAGTGCTCCTCTGATCCATACAACAGCTGTCGTTGGATATCAGGGTAAGAATACTTGAAATAAATCATCATTAATTCCTTTATTCCAATGTCCATTTATTCCACAGACAATCCTTTTTTTCCCATTCAATTCCTGATAGAAGACCCAAAAATCAGTGAGAAGATCTTTAAACTGAACACATAAATTATTTTGATGTCCTCCAGGATGGCTCGCTGGTTATCAAACCTCCTTTGACGCCCAGAGGAGCAAAATTACTAAGAATAACTTCGCCCTGGGCTTCACAGCGAAAGACTTTGGTGTTCACACTTCCGTGTAAGTTTTCTATGCATCGCTGCACCCATTCATTATTTAGCATTTGCACGAGTGATAATTAAATTTTCTCGACTGTGGCTTAGGGACAACGGCCGCGAGTTCAATGGTTCCATCTACCACAAGGTGAAGCCTGGACTAGAGGGTGCAATTAACATTGCGTGGAACTCCAGCAATAATGCCACGCAGTTTGGACTTGGTACCAAGTACGATCTTGATCATGATGCCTGTCTGCGAGCCAAGGTCAACTCTCAGCTCCAAATTGGATTGGGATACCAGCAGAAATTGCGTGATGGTGAGAATTATTTTAATTAATTGGAACAAATAATTTTTAGTTAGACTATTAGATTGAGGATACTTCTTAAATGATTATGAAACAATAAGAGAACTATTTATATAGATTTTTTTAACGTAATGTCGATCTGCGCACGTCAAGTAACATTTGTATAGCTGCTGCCCTTGCAAAAACCCTCAGCCAGACCGACAGACGTACCGAGAAAATGTTGCTATTTATAAACTTCGTCACATGCTGTTCTAAATCAAGCTGTATAGTGTCTGGCATAGTCGTACGAAGTACCAGAGTA
Source organism: Eumacrocentrus americanus (assembly GCA_018902335.1). Lineage (NCBI taxonomy): Eukaryota > Metazoa > Arthropoda > Insecta > Hymenoptera > Braconidae > Eumacrocentrus > Eumacrocentrus americanus. The sequence goes on along the minus strand of JABSMT010001615.1, from coordinate 2,933 downwards.
TCTTCAAGACAAATCTAATGGCTTCATTATTGTTTTAGGAGTGACTCTCAGCCTCTCAACGAACATCGATGGCAAGAACTTCGGTTCTGGAGGCCACAAAATTGGTGTTGCCCTCGATCTTGAGGCTTAAACTTCATCGAATTCAATTTAAAATAATAATAAAAAAAACAACAACAAACGATTACCAATAAATTCTGTCCCACTCAAGTAATTCATAACTTCGACGTTAAAGAATACAAAAAAAAATGTGGTCACGTGTGTCATGAATCGAGTTATATCTGTAATTTAAAAGGTAGCTAGAATGTTCACCCGAATTTCACGGGAGCCTGGCAGAATCACGCGTAATAAAAAAGGAGACTAAAAAAACCGGAAAAAAAAAAATTAAATGTATGGACGATCGATAGAATTAGCGTCGCAGAATTATTCACTGACAAAAATGCTGGAGCAGAAGAAAAAAAGTAAACAATACAGACAAAAAATAAAATTGAAAGCCATCTAAAGTATTTTCTCTTTTGTCGCTTAAATATTAAGCTCATTCGGAGCATTTATTAATTATGCATTACCTAAAATGTTGAGACAAACGAACCTCTTAGAAGTAAATTCAATATAGCTTTGCTTTATACAATTCACCAGCTGCACCCATACGTAATTTTCTCGAATTTATTGTATGACGAATTTACTTTAGCTTTCAGTTTTTATTTTACAAGATTATTCCACGCAAAATATGTTTACTGTATCCTCGTTTTCGATCATATGTTCTTTGACAATTACATTGTCGTGAAAATTCCAAAGGGATAGCAACTATTCCCTGGATTATTTACGCAATAAAGTAAAACGTGATTGTTACGTTAAGTGTGTGTGGCCTATTGCTTTATCTAGAAAAGAAAGACATGATGAAGTCTCAATGAGGCAAAGTAATTTTTTTTATTTAGACCCACTCTCTTTACTTGAATAAATTTTTTTTTATGAATTCACCACTGATACCTTCATTTTTATCACGATGCAGAACAAAGAAATCATCACATAGACTTTACGTAAATATTTTATTGTACTTCATCTAGTGGACCAATTGATCCTCCATGGTTTTTGCGATCCATTCAGGCTGTGTTTGAGCAATTTTCTCAATTATTTGGTTTACTTGGTAACAGAGAGACTGGATTTGCTTGTCCCAAGTAGGCAGGATTTCTCGAGCTAGAAAACAGAGCAAAAGATACTAAGTAGAAAGAAGAAAATTAATTATTTATTTTTTTTTTTTCATTCAGTAATCATTGACTTACTCTCAAAGTGGACGATAGAATCTATTTGATCGATGTATCCATTCATACGACCCTCTGTTATCATTTGACTGGCAATTTTCTCTCCTTTAGTCGGTGGGATTTCCAGCAATGCTCCAAGCTCCTCAAAAGTGATATTATTGTACAGTTTGCTAGCTGACAACAAATTATGCTCAATGACAGCTCGATCGAGAATTGTAGAGCCAAGTCCATCGCTGGTAGATGCTTTCTGATGAGGCTGTAACAGTAACTCAAACTCCTGGAGCTCTGAGCGACGAATAATGCGATCCAGGTACATTTTCTCAAGAATGGAGTAGGCTGGAAGCTGTTGGCATCTTTCGTCTTTGAAAAGTGTGGCTAACATACGACTTCTTTGTTGACCTGGAAAGAATATTAATTGATTCTTGTCTTCATTATAATAAAAATAAATTAATGTGTTTGATTCTCACCAGCAGAAGCAAGGATTGTGCAGATGAGAGCATTCCTAAGGGCTGTCATACGTTCATCTTCGTGGATTATTGACCTGTAGGATAATTCGTTGTATCTTTGTGCTGCTTCGATGAATTTCCTTCTGTAGTCGAGTACCCTAGCATAGCAGACTTTGTAGTAGATTTGAAGTTGTTCATTTTTGGATTCTGCCTGCAGCAATGATGCTCTGTTGATAAAAGCTTCTGCCTGGACTGGATCATCGTCTTCCAAGTACAGTCTTGCGATTTTCAGGTAAGTTTCGAGTTTATAATCAACTGTATATTGTCTAGAACAATTAAGTTATGATAGTAAGTCTCTATTAAGTCTAGAAATCATTTTTCTTTTCTTACTTTTGTCCAGTCTCCAATGGGATGCCAACCAGGACATTGGCAGCTTCTCTCCAATTCTGATTTCTCTCATAGATGTCTGCCAAATGTTGCCTGATACTGGCAACTTGCTCCTCAAATGAAATTACTCTAGGTTGAACCTGGAACAATAAAATAATTTGTAAATAAATTCTTTTAGGAATCGCTGCAAATCATTTTACCTTATCTAATGTGTAGTGTGAGACAGCCTTGGAAGTCTCATCAGGCAATTGCAAAAGACGACTGCTGACATCAGTTAAAACCTGTCTTGATATCACAAGACTAACATTCTCATTAACAACTGGGAAATGAAAAAGTAAGGTTAGAGCTACTGAAATCTTGTTAAATTTATTATCGAATATTTTTTATTCTACTTACTGGCTTCAATGAAAATTTTCAAGTTGTCGATGAGCTCTACGCCAGAGGATGAGAGAATATTGTCCAAAATTGTGCGATATCTGAAATTGACCATTAGAGGTTAATGAATAATAGTTGAAGATCGTCGTGAGGATGATTTTGAACTTGCCTTTCAGCTTGATCCTTGTGGGAGCCTCCAGAATGAGCTAAATTTATGAGTTGTTGACGTACGCTTGCAACAGTAACCGCCATTTTTTCCACTGACTTCTAATCGAGCATGGAGTGTACGCTGTATATATACATATATATTCATATATATATCTCAAATTATTTATGATCGGGGGACGCGGAAGTCAATGGACAGTCGCGATTTTGAATGTGCATGCACCGGAAGTAATAATAAGAGTCGAAAAAAGTCCAACAAGCAATGAAATAATCAGATAAATATCCACGTATTATTTATATATTT
>JABSMT010001604.1:0-10439 GCA_018902335.1 Eumacrocentrus americanus | reverse complement strand
ACTCATTATCTAGAGGTGTTACCTTTAATAAATAATTTATTTTCATAAATTTTACACCAGCAGGTTTAATTTTGAATTTAAGGTTGAAAAATTAATTTTGGTAAATTTTAATCAACAGGATCAGTGAGGTACCTGATCCGTCACTTTTTTTGTAATAAAAGTTATATCAAAAGATTCCTTATTTTTTAAACCATTTATCATACGAATTTCATGATTATTCATTAACCCCTCAAGTACGGGATCGGTCCCTGGTACCGACTCTAAATTCTGTCTCAACGACCGGGGTCAGTACTACGGATCGACGTCTGCCATTGCGTTATAAAATCCCCCGGCCGCTAAGACAGAATTGGCGCAGCGGGCTCCCATACTTGAGAGGTCAATAATTAAAAGTAACACCGTTAATTAAACTATTCAGTATTAATCCAATGACGCCATGTTATACTGGAAACTCTAAAGTGATGAAACAACATTGCAAAATCATTCATCGCGGACTCCTCACAGACGCTCATACACACATATAGACAGAGACATTCGAACTAGGGAAACATCTGATTCTTTTGTTCGTGGCAACGCGAGTCATTTACCAAATAGCGACAGATTTTCAAATGAACGCGAGCCTTTGAGCTGATTACACGTGCTTTAGAGACTCTTAATTTATTATTCCGATTAATAAACTCTCTTTTCATTATTATTTAACCATCTGAGTTCCTTATTATACCACCAATACAGTACAAATGAAGGTTTAGACGAGAGTACATTCAGCCCAACCCGTAGGTTATTAGAAGATCAACTCGCCTAGAAAGTGAGGAGACGCGGGTTCGAGTCCCACCGGGGATCTGGTGTAATTTTTTCTGAGCTTGATCTTGAACGGTGTTGGTGCGAATAGCAACACCCATAAAACAATTGCAGTTATCGATGTATGATAATGATCATACTTTTCAGCAAGAGAAACTATTGCCTTAATCCTTACTGAACCACTTATTTGTGTTTATTTTTTTAAATATTCTTTTACCCCCTTAAAAAAAGGAATGACAGCCATGATAGTCTCAAACACGTAAATAGTGATATTTGTATCGATAACTCACATCATCTTGTGGACACTAACTTTATTGGTTAGTGGCCATCACGTGTGACGGTGCTCTTCAATTTCAATTTTTGTTTTGTTTAAGAAACATAACTTATAAGGGGCGGGAAGCGCGCACAATGCACTGACTAGTTATATTTAAAGAATCATCAACTGATTTATCCGGTGAAAAGTGAGTGACCTTGTCTACCTTAATCAGCAAGTAATTCTGTGAGACTAACTTGCCGCGGGGCATCGATTGCGCGATATTTACGTGGAAATCGATAGGTCAGACGTGAGTTGAATCACTCACTCAATTTCGAGTTCTTACAAAGATTGTTGTTGGATAATAAAAAATACGGAGAACCATTTATTCTACGGTATTCTAAATTTCTTCGATAGCTTGGCAAACTCTGTGTGCGGCTTCGTCAACATTGGGTTGTAATTTGAAGATCTTCTTACCTGGAATCTCCTGCGCAAAGCTTTCGCACCTGTCGCGACGTTTTACCGGACAGTTACGAGATTTCCCGCTTGAGGCAAGTGCGGCAACTCGATGATTTCGTAGATCACACATTACTCTCGAGGTCGAGAGTATACGGTATTGCGAGATCGTGATTAATAGTTGCATGTGCAATCGTTATTGCTTTTAATCGCTGTCGATATTTTTGGAAAATCTTTAAAAGTAGAAAGTGAATAATTCGTCAACTGAACTTGCCCGGGATATTTTCATCACATTTCTTTAATCCTATGCAATCTTTTAGTTAAGGAGGACCACACCCAAAAATGGTCATTTTTGACCAAAAAATTGATTTTTCGTTTTTCACGGAAAAATTATCCTTGAACAGTTCTCTAATGGGAAAAAAATTGATACAGCTGAAAGAAAAATTTTTCGATAGTTTTTTGCCATTCTTATGAGTTAATATAATGTTATATACTGTGTTGCATTGTTTTTACGATTATCAATTGTCCTCGACTTGTGTGACTGTATGTATTCGAATGGTGTTTCGAAAATACATTTATATGTACACATCTAATTCTGGCAAAAATAGTTCTCGACGTGGCCACTCGCTGATGGCTACGCTTCAGTATGTACGCGAGAAGTTGATTACTGTCAAGCAGTGTTCAAACGAGTGACTAAAAGTTGTATTTGACGTAATCTTTGCCATTTACGAGGGTTTTCGGCATAATAAATGGATTCTGTGAGTTCTGGTTAGCGACAGTCGACGAAACGACGTAATAAAAAGCTTATATATCTCGAAAAAGCACGGAAGGCTCTATCAAGAACTGCTCAGGTTGATTCTAACCTCCCTCCAGATGAAGATAACCTCTCACCACATGGAGATAACCGTGCTCCAGATGAGGATAGCCTCCCTGGCCTTCTGTATCTACAGATAACTTGGAACAGGATTAAGCAGCGAAGAGTCGTTCGAAGATCAGCTTATTCTCAAGTTTTGGCAGTGGCAGTTCGGCATCGCAAACTAATGTGGTCATTATTACGTTGTCCATTCGAATGCATTCAAACAGCTGTTCTACAACTTAGCTTGCTCTGAATGTAATACGAGGGAAATAAATGTACAATTCAGACAGCAGAATGGTTTCGCATCGTTGATGGTGCTCGTTTGCGACAATTGTGGCTTCAGACTTGGTGATAATTACACCAGTCCCCGTATCAACCAGAGCTCCAAAAAATCACCTTTTGAGATCAACAGGAGGACTGTTGATGGAATAAATACTGTTGGATTCGGATATTCCGGACTCCAAAAATTTTGTGTAGTGATTGGAATAAAGTCCCTCAGCGATACGACATGTAGAGCACACTTGAAAGCCATCATGACTGAGACTTCAAAACTTGAGAATATCATTTTGACCAAGGCGTTTTCAAATCTGTAATGGATACTGAAATCATAGTTTTAGTTATATAGCCGTTTCTCCATCTGTATGTTTATCTGTATGTTGTTGCTGGATCAGTAATATCAAATTTTTTGGCTATAGAAACGCCGCAGAGTAGAGACCAGAACAATTTCGGACGTTCAATGGTTCTGGCCTGTTTTACCCAGCAACTTTTAAATGGAAGCTGCAATTTTACTTTTCATCGTATTTTATGATACCTGCTTTTTACCATATCTTATGATAAGAAAAGTATTGGTTTAATGCCAAAAATGACTTTCCTTAATTTTGCCAAATCTTAACGTTAGAGGCCTTCTAAATATAAAAAAGCATGACTTTAGAAAAACGTAAATCTGTCGGATTGTTGCGAAAAGGGCTGAACAGGAAAATCTAAAGTTGCACATGTATACTTTCGACAATGAGAATTAAAAATTCCTATAGGACATGGCGAACTGATGTAATGTTGTTTAACTGACAAAACATGCAATTTTTAAATAGAAATTACCATTTTTTTTTCTTTCAATAGAATGCGAAACTCATACGAAGACACACGTCCAAGGTTGATAAATCCAAAATTATGTCTTAAACTTGAATTTTGAAATGTATAAACTCACCGAATGATTTACAAAACATCACTCGTACTACTTTTAATTTCGAGCGTTAGAAATTGGAAGAACAATAAAATGACTCGGGTGTCAGGGTGCAAGTTCCTTTAACGCCTTATGTTTTGTATAACAAAAATACAGTAAAAAGACGTCGGTCCACACATTTCGAACGACTAACCGATGAAAAATAAAAACAAATATTGTCATACTGATGGACACGATCAGTAGACACTTTATGGGAGCACCGATTGATAGTTTGTGTCATAATGCCAATCAATAAACTGTTCATGCTCATCAGTTGACCGTTGTCCACACGCCAGCGTATCTACTTTATTGATGAAAATGTTGATGCGCGATTGATGCCAGCATGAAGAAGATGACTCAATGTGTGTCAAGTATCGACTCATTAAGAACTGTCAGCTGGGTGAATGTCTGTAATGTTTTTCGTTCTCGACATGTCACATTCGTTGAGTGCGATACTCTTGGGTAATCGATCGAGTCTCATAGATATATCCAATCTTCCCCACCCTACCCTACAAAAGATTGGAGATCCACTGACTTTTCTTCGAATCATTATTATATGTATTTTGAATTCTTCTAGATAGTCTATACTGGTTGCCCGTTCGGTCGAGTGCGTAAAGTAAACGATCGATAAAGAACTCCACTGGGATATCTAATGATCCCGCCGTCGGCGATTCTCGCACGAGCCAATATCGTTCGGCGTGTGCACTGAATCTGCTTGGAGCTGGTCTCTCATGAGTCCGCAAGAGAGACCGATTAAAATAGAAACAAACGAAGTCAGACGTAATGAGGTCCTACGTGCAGAGCACGGGAGAACCCGTTCCTTAATTTATTCCCCCTCTTGGTCGCAATCTCTCGTTATATATATGTACCGGCCAAGACCAAACCGCCACCATCCCGTTTTTCCTCGATACCATGGGGCCCTTTTGCCGATCCTTTTGCACGAGCAAACGATCCACCCACTCGACGATGCGGCGCCCGAGATCGTCTGCCGTGATACTTACAACGAAGCAACGCGTCATCGACTAAACAAGTCGATCTTTCGCGCTGCTATTGAGATCGTCCGACTATATACAGTCACATACTGTTTGTTCCTGTTGTCTCAAAACTCATTTTCTAAAATTTTGTATATCCCCCCTGCTTAGTTGAAACAATAATAAATAAATTCTATAAAAATGTTAAGTAATAATTGGTTAATTCAGGGTATAATTATTTATGTTGTTTTCATTCGCTCTATACGACATCCAAGTGACTTGTATGAACGTTTTAATTGCGCAATTGGCGGCACACGCTGCTTTTTTCACGTAGCCAAGCGTGGCAGCGGACGTGGGGACGAAGGAATGGATTGGATTCCACGACGCGCTCACCGACGACGCGGCCGGATAATCCGCAGATGGCAAATTTTCCGCCGTAGATAGACTTGACGATGTATCAACAAACTCTGGTATGGTATTAACTGCCCGAGCTCTCATCGTTTGCTTTACCTTCATGCCGTTTTTTTCTTCAAGTCGTAAATCTCGACGCGCCGGATAAAAATAGAACACATAGAAACGCAATCGCTAATGTTCATCGATCGCTTGAACTTTTTAACGGCGATGCCAACTTCATATAGAATTAATATTTATATGCACGATAAAATACATCCTTAAATATATGACTATCGATGTAATTGTCTATAATTGTAAACACCAGTCAATAACGATAATCTGATACTTTACTCGAATTTTTATCGATCGATGGGGCAACAAATATTTAATCGATCTGACTAATTACAACACGCGGAACTGGTCAAATTGGCGTATCGATCTTATCGACAGGGCTGCGAGGAGAATATATTTATTTATATAAATATAAATTGAATTGGAAGATTAAGTAGGTCCGGGTGGCTTAAATGTAGAGTAACTTATAGGGTCCGACCCCAGGTCGGAACTACTCGATTTTTTTTCGCATTATAGTTATTCATACCTAAATATATATTTAATTTATTTGAGTTTTTTTCAGCCAGCCAGACTGAATTATTATTCTAGGGCGTTTTATCAACCGGAAGACGAGGAGAGCGTCGAAAAATTAATTACACCAGAATATTATTACAGAGTGGAGCGAAAGTGCCGTTGGCCATATATGTCGGTACTTACATTTTAATCTCGCGCGAGATTCTTTTTTTAAATATTTATTCATCTGCACTCTCTCCGCCTCCCTTTCCCCCTCTCACTCTCTCTCTCTCTTTCTCTCGATCTTATTTTCTTTATCGTTATGTATCATCAGAGGGTGAGTTTCGTTGCGCTCCGAGTGCATGAAGGATACGAAGTGATTACAGCTGCACCCGCCAGAAGATCTGTTACATTCTGATCTCGTTAGCAGGGATTAATTACGAGTCGTTTCACCAATGACGCCTCTTTCTCGCGCCGACCGTGTAGGTATAAAAGCGCCACTGTGGCCTCGATTCAAAGCACACAAACTAAGGATAAAGTAAAAGAAGTGTTCGTATAAAAAAGACTATTCCTTTCAATCATACAAAAATGATGGTATTACTGCGTCGTAACGTAGATTAATTTTATCGCAGCAATATAAGTGCACGCGAAACGTTGACCGTGATGCATGCTGCAAATGAACTTGAATCCCCTCTATAATACAACTTGACTCTCTTCAGATCGATCCCAAAGATAGCCGGAGCGCAAATCAACCTCAAAGATTGATCGATGAATCCCAGCTGACGCGACTCGATCGGCCAAGCAAACATATTCGCGCGCAAAGTAACTCCCTGTAGCAACTCGATCGATGCGTCGTAAACTGGTAACACACTTGAGGCCCCGAGATATTTGCGCAACTCTATCAGATCATATATATTGCCTCATTTTTTCATCTTTCATTTCGTTCACCATACACCTCCCTGTGATCCAGATTAAAAAGTAATCCGACAGTCAATCACAAGAGCCAAGATAAGGCTGGACATATCCAAGAATTATCATAATTGAAAAGGAATTAATCAGCGATTGTGAGGGTCACTCTGAACAAATACGCTGCAGTGCGTAAAAGTGACGAAGGGTTTTGGGAGAAAAAGAAAACCAGTTAATGGAATATCAAGTGGAATATGGCGATTTCAAGCTTTCCCATGAAGGTGGTTAAAGCTTGGCCCAAGGGAGAGCAGAGCAAAAGGAACGCAAGAGGTGAATTAACGAGCCCAAGGGTTGCCGTTGAGAGATGGTTTCCATATACCCGTACTCGCGTCAAATGAATTGAAATTTTAGGTTGTCCAAAATATAAATGATTGATCACTCTATATTCCCCTAAATGCATGCATTTCCATTTGTCATGAGATGTCTGCGCAATCTAAAACAACAATTGAATATGATTTTTTACTGCGGCGATGAGATAAGAGAAAAGCTCGAGTTCGTTCATACTGACCGTGATTATTATTTGAGAGTTGTGCACCCACCTCTCAGTCTGAGCGTTAAGTTATCCACACGCAGTGGTTACGAGCGAGCCGTGCGGTGAATCAGCGTGGCTGCGTGCTTACGTAATCGGTGAGTACGCCGTGCGCACACGATCTCCGTTGGATATCACTTTGTAGTCCGGCCGCGACGTTCCACCCTATCTGATCTATCTCTGATGCCTTTGTGAACGGCGCGCGCGGGCACGAGCGAAGGGCGAGGGGAGGAGAGGCCTTGTTACGTCGCTTCTCCTTCTTGCTTCCATCCTGTCTTCGTCAAGCTATAACGTCCCACATGAACAAACGTTTCTCTGTTCAAACTTTATTTCTGTGATTTTCCGTCGATTCTCTTTTGTTTTCCTTCGACCTGTCGAATCGATCACAATCTCATAATCGGTCGATTGATCCCTTGCCGGTTCTGCAGACCATCGGACCCCGGTGTTTCGGTAAATCTATAGATACTGGGGGATAAGCGAACCAGAGAGTGTGAGGAACAAGAGAAACACGTTCGCAGAGGAAGAAAAAAGGGGCGACGCCGGAGACAGGAAGAAGCAAATAATCCTGCACAGCCAAAGAGAAGATGCGTATAGAAGTACAAGAAGAAGAGCAAGAGTCCGAAGAGGAGGAGTGTAACTCGCTCGAGCGTGTCGGCAACGAGATACTCGATTATGATCTCACGCTGAGATTACCTCATGTTCACCGATTCGCTTCTGGCCGGCGCGTAACACGGAGTCCTCTCGATTTCTCCATAAATCAAAGTCGTCGGTTCTTCCCGCGATGTTACAACGTTATTCGTACACGGTCCGAGATCAACCAAGATGTAGTAAAATGTAGTTAACAATTTTTTTTAATTTATGGAAGCTGTATGAATTTATTTACCGGAGGGTGGTCCAACTCGAAATGAATTTGATGAAGAAAAAAATTATAATTATTCAAGTTTTTGTTTTGTAATTTGAGCAGTGAAGACGTTTTTCAAGTCTCGACGAAGCTGAAGGGATAAATATGCGCTGTCATAAGTCGTCATAATTTTTAAACTTACTCATTAACCTTAATTGAGCGACGAAACGGTAGGATTGAGTTATGCTCGGTGAAAAGAGCGAGAAAGAGAGAAAGCTTGATTGGAGAGTCCAGAGAAAATGAAGCAATTAAAAGAAGTTAAGAGAATCAACGTAAGTTTGATAGAGACTTGCACATGTTCATGTGTGAAGTAATCTGAGTAAAATGGCTCAAGGGAGAGTGCAAAAAAAAAGAGAAGGGAAATGATGATGTTGGTGCCACAAAACGAGATTCAGTAGGACGCAAAAGGGGATTTCCTCTAGGTCGCTGTCCAACGAAAGTTATCAGTTTTAAGCATGGAAATACTGCATTCCTGCTTCGATACTTTTCTTATACCTTTTTCTTTTATTCTTCCTTTCCCCTTTTATTGTCGTTATATCATTCTCTGCGTAATCGGAAAATGTCTACGTATTTGAGTCAAGAACAAAAGAAAATTAAGAAATTTTTAAAGCCCGACTGTGAAGTTTTTAAAAAGAAAAAAATAATTGATGAAATTCTCAGAAAGAAACATCTTTCCTGACTTTAAACAGTAAGTCTGATGGTTTAAATTTGTTTAATTTTCTTGTATTTTCCCATTTTTTCATCGTAAACGTTTATTTCATCCTTTTAACCCTTTCAGGCTCAATTTTTTTTCAATATCAAAAATATATAACTCGATTAATTATACATGACGAATTGACCATTAAAATTGCGAAATAACGATTTGTCATTTTTCTCCAATAACTATTATTGAACAAGTGTTTTTTTCGGTGAAATGATTGTTTTTTATCCTTTAATTATGATTGTCACCAATGTCACCAATTACCCATTTCGTACTACTAATTTATGTATTCGCTTTCTATCATATGGATATTTCGTTTTGAATTCTGATATGTGAAGTCATTTTTTAAATGATCATTTATTCGTTGAAAGCAATTCTGTGTATTTTGACTCGGCAAAGCGTAGTCTGTGTGCAGTAGTTAATGAGAAATCGTGCCACGGGCAAACATATTTTCTAGATGCTGGTATGCCTAAAAGCATAGACCACCCGCTTCTTCAGAGTTGGGGGGGTAAAGATAATACCGAGCATCGTTGCCTTTCTTCACCTTTGGTAAAAACGAAAACTATTGTATATGGCAGCAAAATGACTGATGCTTAGTTTACATGAATCTCGATGTTTTAAGACCTATGGAAACGAAAAATCATGTTTCCAGCGAAATATATGTCTGTCTGTCGTAGTCAGAAGATCCCTTGGATACTAAAGCATGAAAAATTGCTACGTGCGATTTCAACCTGACTTCCGCACTGAAAAAAATCGTATGTCTATTCTAGCAATATTTACATTGCTGGAGAATTATACCTGAGTTGACTGAAAAATATGGCTGCTGTAGCTTTACATATGCCCATGTCAACTATTCAATGTAGCTATAGCCATACGACTATGGCTGTGGATATAATGCAAAAAGATGAATGATTGAACACTGAATTAAATATTTGGAAGATGTGAACGGACTTTTTGCAGTAATTCACAACCCAGGTACTGACTCACATGCACATACGTTTGAAAAATGATTGAGTATGTATGAACAGTTTGATTTTCGGTTTTATGGTATTTAATAACTACTTTTAAATAGAAACATCGAAAATTCAATTACTTGTGAATAAGGATATATTAACAATGAAAATCATTTTGTGTTCATTTAATAATTTCATTCTCAGCTGCGTGTATTTATATACAGTTTCCTTTTATAGTTAGAATAACAATACAATATCGTTGAATCAAGATCTCTAATATAGCTGATTCAGCAATATCAGTTCAGCCATAGCCATGTGGCTACCGTTAGAATACCGTATTGCTGTCACTATATTAGCAATATTTTATGGCTGCAATAGCTAAAATTATGAGAACTATACATTTTTTTAGTACGGTTTAGCGGAAAAAAATTAATGTTAAAATTTTTTTTTCCTCACAGTTAATGGAAAAATTCGAAATTCTGCAGGATTCTGCCTGAACTTAAGGTAAATGTCCCAGTTTCTGACCCTTTCAGCTTATTTTCTTCTATTATTAAATAAATCTGAAATTAGATGGTAAAACGAATACCGACAAAGTAAGTCTAACTATTGTGCATCTCATTGACAAGTAGCGGAACTTTCAGCACATTATAACAAATAAAATAATTAGTAAATGTGACATGTACGTTTACAGGGCTTTCATGGAGTCTCTGTTAGTGCAGCAGACTAGAGGGGTCGTGAATTAAAATTCCAATAGCTTCATCAAATAAATACAAAAAACAATGTAATTCATATGTGTACCTATGGAATATGTCAAATTTATGTTTGACATCATAATAACGTGATTAGAAATTTGTTATTGTATTAAATTAGAGGGGTCAGAAAC
>JABSMT010001593.1:0-10447 GCA_018902335.1 Eumacrocentrus americanus | reverse complement strand
CCTGAACCCAAAAGATAAGCAGACTGATCAATCGACCTAGTGTCAAGCCTCCACCCATCCTCCTGGCTTCAAAAGATAATCTAGTTCATTCCAAGAATTCTCTGGACCCAACAGATAAGCAGACTGATCAGCCGACATAATGACGAGACTCTGATGCTATCGAACCCAAGGAATCTTTAATGCAAGCTAGAATATTTTCTTTAAACAGGCAATATGCATCAAAACCTCGACATTATGTCCAGGGGATCCGTGGAACAAAGTAGAATATATTATTTTTAACAGGGAAAATACATCAGGGCCTCGACATTATGTCGATCGATTGGTCTGCTCATCTATTGGGTCTAGAGAATCCTTGAAATCTATTAAAATATTTTTTTACAGGGAAGATGCATCAAAGCCTCAACATTATGTCGATAGATTGGTCTGCCTATCTGTTAAGTCGAGGGAGTCCTTGGAAACTGCTAGAATATCTTTTTATGCAAGGTCAATCAGTTAGAGGCTTGACATAATATCGATGGATCGGTCTGCCCATCTGTTGGATCCAGGGGCCCGTGGAACAAGCTAGAATATTTTTTGAAGCAAGTTCAATCAGTTAGAGCGTCGACGTTATGTCGATGGATTGGTCTGCTCATGTGCTGGGTCCACGGATTCCTTGAAACGAACTAGATTATCTTTTGAAGTCAGGAGGATGGATTGGAGGCTTGATACTAGGTCGATTGATCAGTCTGCTCATTTGTTGGGTCCAGGGGATCTTGGAACATACTAGAATATTTTTTAAGCAAGGTCAATCAGTTGGAGGCTTGACATAATGTCGATGAATCGGTCTGCCCATCTGTTGGGTCCAGGGAACCCTTGGAACCAGCTAGAATATTTTTCTAAACAAGGTCAATCAGTTGGAGGCTTGACATAATGTCGATGGGTCGGTCTGCCCATCTGTTGGGTCCAGGGGATTAGTTGAAGCAAACTAGAATACTTTTTTTTAAAGGGAAAATGCATCAGCGCCTCGACATTATGTCGATGGATCGGTCTGCTCACCTGTTGGGTCTGGGGATCCTTGGAACGAATTAGAATATTTTTGTTAAGCCAAGAGGATGGATTGGAGGCTTAAGACTAGGTCAATGGATTGGTCTGCCTATCTGTTGGGTCCAGGGAATCCTTGGAACCAGCTAGAATATTTTTTTGAAGCAAGGTCAATCAGTTGGAGGCTTGTCATAATGTCGATGGATCGGTTTTTTTTATCAATTGGAGCTATAACATTACATTTTTTAGTTGTCCACGTATTCTACATTTCGAATGTAGAATACATATTCGACCTGGTTTTCTACAGGTAATGTAGAAAACTGTTTTCGACGCGTAGATATCCAACTCTGCGCACAATGACGTATAAAAATTTTGTCCGGATAATTAACCGAAGGACGATTTTATTTCACCGGACAGATATCCGCATATTTTACCGGATTTGAATCCGGTTACTTAACCACTCGCATCTCTAAACACAACATACTGAGAATTCCTATGTGCATTGATCACGCGCTATTGTTTGAACATGGATGAATGCACGATGTGAAGTAGATGATATACCATGTTAAATTGTTATAATGACTAGTTACATGGTTGTAACACCCATGTATATACAGTAATATTTCTGTTTGAAGAATCTATGTGTGCATAGTATTTATAACTATGTGAATAGCAAAAATTAATATATTATCCAGGAGCAATGATATATTTTATGGTCATGATTGTTATACTTACTAATTGTCACTAGATTACTATAGCAACATAGTTATCTTATCTATGTAACATAGTTATCCTTCCTTTGTAATTTTCTCAGTGTACAACGTGAATTAAGTGGAAATCGAGATATTTTTGTTCTCGAAGATCTGATAAATGAAACACTAGTGGAAACAGATAAATTATATACTCTTGCATATAAATTGAAAGAATTGATGGTGAAAAAGAAGATCAGGCAGATCAAATGTCACAGGATTAAATAAAAAGATTTTTATTACATGTCATAATAATATTGTTCACTTTTCTCTTAGCAATTACAAAAAAATCTTATTTAAAAAATTAAGTCAATTTCCTTACACTACCACTAATCGGATTGTACTCTACTATTCTATTATGTAAGATCAAGCAATAAGCTGAGGTTTGAGGTGGAAATAGAACAGCGGGCTCGAACTCAAGACGAATGTCCACTGGACCGGATTTTAGAGACTCGTTCTGCTTTGAGCAATCAATGACAATCAGTGGGGCATATTTCAAAAAATCAGCTTTGTTCAATAGTGGTTCAGGCTCTTTGTTATAGTATGAAGCTTGAAAACTTGAATACATATCATATCGCCGGCGAGCATACTAATTATGTGTAATGTTAAGATTTAAGTTTCCATAAGGATAACTCTGCGAATTTAAGAAGAGCTTAACATCGCGAATATTGCAATGATCGAAATTACTCGCATTAACATTTGGATTATTTTTGCGTGCAGTCTGAAATCCAACTATGACATATCGCGGTTTTTCGAGTGGCGTTGACGTCTTGACGACCCAAATGTGCTTCGATGTGGCTGGCAGCAATGGATATTCATATAGTTTCCATGTTCAAAAACTCAATGAAATCGGTGGATCGTTGGCAATGAAATTCAAAAGTTGAATTTTTTTTATTGATCTGACACCTTGACATGCGTTATCATCCATTCAATTTTACTCCATGTTATTTGATATTGTTCGATAGCAGCGCCAGCTGCTGGAGCTGTTGGTATAATAGCATCCGTATTAGTGTTTGATCGTGTCAAAATTAATTCATGTTTGGCATTGACGATAATATGATGATAGTCCTCCGTGAATCCAAATATACAGCTCAATGGTATAGATATATCAAAATAACCATTTTCATCAGTCAATGTTTCACTTGTATCGTTGAACTAACCAGTTTTCTCCATTAGCGATAATTGTTCTGGACTCAGCGACACACTGTTCTTCATGGTTGTCGTGAGTCCGGGATTTTTGCATAGGTCAATTTCGATGCCATTTATTTCAAGATGTATGTCTTCAAATAGAAAAGGAATGGCGTTGTTGATGAACTTTGTATGTGCGGCAACAGTTCCATTTTCCTTGGTTAATTGATCATACACATGTAATGAACTACGACTCAATAACAAGCACAAATCCTGATATTGCACGAAAATTCGGAATTCATCGTTATTCTTATTGAATGCCGCTGATGCAAATGGTTGATGTGCATGAATCTCATAGTTTTCAATAGATTCGTCGAAGATAATTCGTTTTTGTATTGTTAGGATTTCTGCCGACATGATGATGGTACAAAGCAAGCAATGATTATACAACAAAATCGATTTTTTACTTTACGGAAATTCCTTTTTTTCCACGAGTTGTGAGTCCTAGACTCCTCAGCAATTGAATGTTTTGACGTGTTAGCTTCTTGACAGACGCTTGACGACTGATAGGTCTTAGGCATGTTGGTTCAGTATTATAGCTTCGTCCAACTTTAGTGTCACACACGATACCCATTATGCTTTCACACGTAACCTTATTGTTATGACTTCTCCTCGAAAAGTCACTGGCTCTCCGTCTTGATCAGCTAGTTTGAGCCGAAGATGATTTATAGCTTGAACGGCAATTGGTAAGTAAATGACGCGTAATGGCACTTCAATGTTCTTATATCCTGGTGGGACTGTTGGGAAAAATTCATGGATAGTATGTACTTGTCATTCATTGACGTAAGCGTCTGTGGTAATATTGCATTCAACCCGAAGGGAGTTGACTTTGAGAATGGCAACTGGTAAATCAGACTTGTGAGTGATATTGGGTTCAAGTATGCGTGGTGCAAATCCTAATAAACGACCAATAGAATCGTTTGGCAGAAAATTTATCCGTCGATTGCACTTTATCTCACTGCATAAAGTGTTGTTATTGGACTTAAGGAGGTTTGGGACCCCAATGAACATGGAGAGAAAATTTTTAAATTTACAGGAGTTATTCATCTATATATTACGCTACTGCTGTCCAAATTTTATCAAGTTCGTCTACCTAGTTTTCCAGAAAATGCAATTGAAATTTGAGATTACGTGTTACATCTGCCATAAGAGCACATGTATAAGAAGCCAATCTTTCGATTTAAATTTCTAGGGAATGCCGTAGACGAATTGATTAAAAATTTTTGTGTGGACGTCTTATGTTCCGTGGAAGAACCATTTCGTTTTTTGTACATTTCTGTTTGTTTTGATATTTTGATTTTTAGAACTTCATTTTTTCATCATCGAGTTAGTAAAAAAGTACTCATAATATGGTTTTTGGATAGCGAACTATCAACTTGGATACAATACAAAAAATGGCGAATTAATGAAAACATTAGTATTGAAGATATAGTCATATGAATTTTGATGCATTTTGGAGGAGTGCTATACCTCCTTAAGACTCAGAGAGATGTTTTTGTTTGGCATAGCTCGTTGAAGATAATTCTCAATATCTTCAATTTCATAGCTGCCAATGGGTATGGTGATTGCAGTCGGCCCACGTAGAACTTGTTTCTCTCATCAATGTTAGGAATTGAATTGAAGGTTAACAATTCCACAAGACCCAGAGTATAATTTTTGTACGGCGATAATTCAATGGACGGAAAATAGTTGGCCTCTAGTGTAGTGGATGTTCCCGATAGTGTTATTGTAAACGAGTCACCCATGTTGATTGCTGATGCTCGACTAATGCTGATGTGAACCTGGAGTACTTTTTATAGTTGTCCATTAAGAAACTTAAGACATAAATGTCCACAGTTAACTGTGTCATATTCTTAATGTCTTTCATGATTATATTTAACAGTGCTACCAACACCGAAGTATTCCATTAGATCTTGTGGTGGCTGAAGATCGCCAAAGCTGTCAAAGTAGATGACGTCATTGTTTTTCTTTTTATATGCGACCCAGCGTGTGGCGGGACCATCTTTATCATTGAGATTGACAACGGCAGCTTCATTCTTGTGAAGACCACTCTCTGACAATTAATTTCTCATGTAAACTCCACTAAAATGTGAAATTTTCATGGCTTTACCGTACTTCAGTAAATCGATATCAGTCAGGGCACGGTGTGGGAGCTTTATACGTTTTTTAAATAGGGTTTCAGAGGTCCCAATTCTTTCTTGTAGGACTTTAAGTACAATCCATTCTCTAGAGCTATTTTCTCCATTGTTTCGTTGTGACGTTTACTTCCCTCTAGCTGACGTTTAGCAGCATTTGCAACGTTTACCGCTTTTGCTATGCGCGCAGCACCACCAAATAGTGCTTCAGTGGCACTGAGACCGGCAAAGATTGGTATGAGAAAGGGCAAGATGCCACCAATTTTTGCAGGTACAGGCAACATTCGGGGTGATTGTACATTTTTCGTTCCACCAGCTTGTCTAACAGCTTTACGTGCTCCCTTGAGTGCTGATTTAATTGCATCACTCGGACGTATGGATGCTTTCGCAGCTTGGACAATTTGTCTCAATGTTGCTTTATTTTTCTTCTTAGAACTTAATGCGTTTTGTTTGCCTTTTCCTCACACCCATACCGAGTTTTGATTTAATCTTCATTGTGTTTGCCACACCCCAAGCTGCTGCCTTCTCACCAATGCCCTCGTCTTTTGCGAGAACTCGATGCCAAGCTTTATCTGCAAGCACTCGATCTACTTCATTTCGAGCTGCGATGTTTTCTCGATTTTGCGAGTAGGCAATATCGTGCTCTTTACACGCAACGTCAAGAGGATTTATTCCTGGATGTCCACGAGCAAGTCTCCCCGACAATTTGGTGCCAAGTCCACAGTACTGATAACCACGTATATGTAATTCAATAGGAAGATTATTGATGATACTGTTTACTAGACCTTTACCGCGTCGCAGACATCTCTTGCAATTGTGCAAAATCATAGTCAAACAATGACTGACTACAATCTTATAAATAGCGAGCTTTTACATCCTCTCACATCAGTCACATTCAAGGTGACGATGAAGTTCAAGCACATTTTTTATGGAATTCTTTTATATTTCGTTGATTATAGTTTACGTTATTTTTTAATTGAATAATCTTCGCATTTTACACGTTCTAACCTTTTAATCCTGCATTATCACCCTTATTATCACTGTAATTAAAATCGAAAGTAATATAAACGCTTTATAATTACGCAAGAAGATAATAATACTGATTGCAGCTTCAGTTATATTATTTGCTATAATGTAGGCGTCAGCAGCAATGGTATGACTGTTATGAATATTGATTGATGCATGAAAATGATAAATAATAAAAATAGGGATAAATTTTTAATTTTTTAAGTGAAGTAATATTAATATTTGATACAGAATGAGATGAAATAAAATACTGAAATACATCTTTATCTTTATATAATCATGGATTGAACCATGATTGTATGAAGATTTTTTAGTTGGAAAACAAATTTCTTTCAGTAGCACAATATTTATATCTATATTAATAAATAAAAGTGAAGGTTATAAGTGCATTATAGCATCAAATATTGTTACTACATCATTAAAATGAGCTATTACTACTCTGCAATAACTCTTCTATCCAACTAATTCTACGACAATAATCTTTTTTTTTCTAATCCCACTTTCACTTTTTCTGGTTGCCGTATTATATACGAATATAAAGAAGAATCTTATTAATATTAATATTTGAAACAAAATGAAACCGAAATATAAAGTAAAATACATGTTTAGCTTTCTGCACTTACACATTAAATTTCCATAATTTTCCGACTAAAAAAATATGCTGATTGTTTTTAGTGATCCATAATTTATATTTGGTACCTCAATGCACGTTAAATATTAAAATTATGAGTCATTAATGAAAACTTATAGGAAGAATGTGATAACAAATACTAATCTTAAATTACCCTGCAATGAATGATTGATTTTCTGCAATCATCAATCGTTTTAATTCTACGTAAGTAATCTTTTCTTTTTTCAATCACTTTCAATTTGGCTCCAATTTTACTCGAAACAAAAAAAAATAGATAAAATAGAATCGTATCATTGTTAATATTTGGCTCAAAATGAAACAGAACTATAAACTAAAATAAATGTTTGGCTCCCTGCAGTTACACAATGAATCTTTGTAATTCTTCGAATAACAAAAAGGTTATAAAGAGGAACATTATATTAAATATTAAACTGAGCAGTAGGTTATTACTGAATTAAATGATTGGTTTTCTGTAAAAATGCTTAAAACCTTTCCATTTAGTAATCATGCGACAATAATCTTTTCTTTTTTAATTGCTGTTTAAATATGAGGGCCTGCTTTTTAATTTAAGAATTATTAGGTGAAATCTTCGTGCAAGGAGTAATTACTGGTTCCTTAGTTTTTGGTAATTTCTCTTTATTTCACCAATTCGCAGGGTCATGGCACAGTTCATCTTTTCTTCGGATGGTGTATCTCACTTCTTTTGCTTTGTGACATATCTTGTGAAGTCTATACACAAAACGGATCAGAATAGTTTGTTATAAATGAAGAACTTTAAATTGATAAAGAGTAAGTCAAATCACATGAGCATGTATATAATGTGTTAGAGTATTTCTTACTAATCAATTTTCAAAATATCAAGCAATTTTATCATTATTTCGAAAATGCATGTAGGTAGAATAAACGGATATCTTGTATGCAACGAAATATTTATAAGTTCACTAAACTGAGACATATATAATTTGTACGAATTCAAATAACACTGCAACGTTGAACTCACCTTTAATCACAGTCTGCGGTGGAATGCAAGGGTTTCATGACCTGCCTTAAACGTTCAAGGCCTGTGTCGACTGGACGATGGATGGTCGAATTATTTTGAGGACATGCTGGAACTGTAGCAGCTTCGATAGTCTCTTGAAGAGTCAGAAGCGCTTCCAATGCCGTCAAATAGGCTTCTTTACATAGTGAATACTTATCCTCCTTGACGTAAGGTGTGGCGTTGATATAGTGAATTGGACGTAATTCACTCTTCACAGATGTACAATACTCGTTTTCTTTGAATTTCTCACTGCTACGATAAGAGCATAAGAGTGAGTACGCGAACACGAAGGCGTCTCACCACGCGGTAAGTCTTTCTTTGTAACGATGCTGCTACGATGCGAGCAGCGGTCACACGATGTTGGACTTAACGAACAAAAGTCACTAAATACTGCGTCGACTTGTGCAGTATTTACTGAAAGTCTCAGTTACTTATAATGCCTGTTGAAACGCTAGGTAAAGAAATCAGTAAAATCGCTGATCGAGAAGAAAAATTGGGCACGCGAATGTCTCACAATTTTTTTTCGATCTGTTATTACACAAGGCGCGCATTGAAGTGTCTACGATTTGTGCGATAATTCACTGACTAATTGTGCAATTAGTAGGCACGGAATGTCACTAAAAATTGAACACGATTTGCATTAAATCACACACACGATGTCTGCAATTTAATCTAGCTTGCCTCTGACGACAAGGCACACGAGAAAGTCGCTAAGTGAAAATGGGTGACCGCGTGGCCGAAATTTGCCTTGAATTTTCACTTAACTTAGATGATAAATACTGAAACGACGCGCATAGTATTTATGTAAATTTAATTGACTTGTTTAATCAAAATTGATTGGCTGAAAATTGTCGATCACCAGCAAGACATAGCTGGATTTTAGTCAGGGCGACACAGCGTCACGAGTTTGCCTCGCGGCACGAGCACAGAGTCAAAGTTAATAATCACTATTTACAGTAAAGTCACTAGCAAATTGCGCACTGAATGTCTTCAATTTAACTAGGCTTGTCTCTTCACTAATTGCACTAATGTCTGGCAATTAAATAATAATGATTATCTCGTGGTCACGCACGAGGCTCTGTTTAATCGCTCGTGTACACTGCACGAGCACGTGGCGAATCTGAATTAAGACGGCGGCCCTCGTGGTCGAACTAGTCACCTTCCATTTATCGCAGATTGAACGAGGAACTGACGAAACGCAGTTTAGACAACTGAAGATGAATCAATAAGCTAACTTAATCAACTTGACGTTGCTTGATTAATTAGCTTCTTAGCTTCGATTCTTGTGGATGTAGAATTCGCGTCGCGAGACGTCGCAGACGCGATCCGGCTCGAAGGAACAATGTTTGATGAGGAGGACGTTATTTTAATTTTATTCAACTTAATTAGACGCGAGCTCAAACGGAAGGAGCATAATTAGGAGAAATAATTACAGGACAGGATTTAGAAATAATACTTTGATTGAACTTGTGTGATTTATTCCACCGCTCGAGAGAACTTGCTCTCTCGAGGATGGCTAAGAGATCAATGATACATGAAAGTAATAATTGATGTGACGTGAGAGTAGGATCGCATCGTGTGACATAGCCTTTTTTAAGCTGTGATGTGTAGCACAGCCTGTGGACGAACACTTCGCGCATGCGTAATGCAGGCTAGGACCCATGTGCTCGGACGAGGTGAGAGAAAGGGAGAGAAGACGCTGCTCGTCTTCTCTCTTCACCAAATAAGCAGCATTGGCCTTAGTGTTTGCCTAAAAGATACATGGAATTATATTTTTTCCGTTTATTTTATTCGTTGATTTCAGTAATGTAGGAATGACTTCGATTAATTGAATTACTCATGGTGGCTACTTGCCTTTTCTTTTATTTTAGTGTTTTTCTTTAGTGGGGGAAATTTCTCTTCATCTGATGAGTCAGTGGTACTAGAATAAGACCGGTTTCTTTTTGTAGACGAATAATTGCTTTTGAGAGATTTGATCAAGCTTTTTGGATGTTTTTCTTCTTCTCTTTCGTGTATGGTAGCAACTGTCGTCATTTTAGCCTGAAAGTAACAATCCACAATTATTTTTTCATACCAATGATGAATCAGGATGTTATTCATAAACTGTCTTCGATATAATTATTATCATTGAAATATTTTTATCACGAAAATTTCACGATATGATTGACATATTTATCTTTTTCTTCAAAACGTCCTTTATAACTGAAATTATGATTTATGTAGACTAAACGTCAATATATTTACTCATCATAAAACAAATAAATCTGATTTAAAATCAATTCCAGTAACACCAAAATAAATTAAATATATCAATCGATAAACTACGTTTAAACTCACACGCTTAAACACAATGAGCCTATGATAATTACAATCTAATAAAATTCAGTGGTCATTATTTCCAATGATTACCTAAGATTATGCATATTTTTCGATGATGGACACGACGTTAATATTATATAAGTATATTGAATAGGTGTGTCTATTCGCACGATCGCCAGTACAAGATCTAACTCAGAGAAAATATTACCACAGACCCCCGGTGAGACACGAACTCTCGTCTCCTCGATTGCTAGTGAAGTTGCTCTTCCAATGAGCTACGGGCCGGGCTGTAAGTAATCTAGTCTAAATCTTCACTTGTACCGGGTTGGTGGTATATGAC
>JABSMT010001582.1:0-10449 GCA_018902335.1 Eumacrocentrus americanus | reverse complement strand
TTTTTTATGAAAAATTTCAAGTTTCACTCATCTCAAAAACCATCAGATGTACAATAAAATTGCATGGGACCGTTTTAGTCGAAGATTTGAGTCTACAAAATTTCTTATATGTATTTTTGTCATATCTCTCATAGTTTTCAAGATATAATAAAAATTCTACTTCTAGAAAAGAAAAAAAAATCCTTTGTTGATTTGTCGTTGATTGTGATGATTGTCAAGCCTGGCTGAAAGAATTGATCGAATAAATTGTTGAGATTTAAACATTGACATAAAATGTCGTTTAATGTGAAAAAACGTTGATGGTTTTCATGTACAATCGTCGATAGATAGTGTCCGTCATCCACCGATTTTATTGTTTTTTCTCTCGATTGTTTCATGGTGTTTTGTTTTACTTGATTTCTCACAACAAAACTGGTGGGATAATAATTAAATATTATTCGGTTGGCTTTGTCAGCGGTACCTTTGGCGCGAGAGCGACTCCAAACCTCCCGACAGACGCCAGAAATCTCCTCGTTTGTTACTTCCAGCAGGATTTCAGTGAGCGATCGTCTAACTTTTAACATCTAAAGAAATATTTACATTGCTGTCAAGATCATCATCAAGCTTAAACTTTTCTTCGTTCTTAATTAATCAATCACTTACAACATCTTGAAGAATTTCCTCTCGAGATCGTTTCACAACGACCCCAGTTATCGTTGGAGTTGTCACAGGACTCTCGCTGTTGACGACACGTTCCTCAGGATCGTCGGCATTCCTGAATCTCGATCTCCTTGGTCGAATGACAATCTCTGGACTTGTCTCGGGATTCTGCCGATCCTCCTCGTGACTCTTCTCTTCTAATTCCTGCTCTCCCTCCTTCTCCGAGTCGGAATCCTGCCAAAGAAAAAAGAAAAAAAAAAAAAAAAAAAAAATCCAATAAAAACCGTTAAAATTTGCAAAAAAAAAATTAAAATTAAATGAATTTTTCCTAACAAATTTGCTCTTGGCAGGATCAAGCACAGCTCGAGCTTCATCTTCCGCCAGTTTTCTGGCTTCTAACTCCTGTTTTCTCAAGACTTCCTGCCTTTCTCGTTCTACAGCTTTGTGCTTTTCACGTTCCATTTTCTCGAGACCCTCCCTAATCCATGCAGGCAGTTGTTTTCTCTTCGCAGCATCAATAGTCATGCTCGTGTCCTCGTCAGGAGTCTTTTCTTTATCGTCCCTGACTCTCAGTGGATCAAGATTCCTCATGTGTGGCATCCTGGGACTGTGTCTCATGCCTTTTACGAATGCTGGAGCTCCCTGGGAGGCTATTCCACCAGTCTGATCTCCACTCCAGTATCCCGAAACCTTTAATGTCAAGAACAAATATTACTTTCATCAAAAACTATTTTGATGAAATTTGCATATTCATTTTTGCAGATATCTTGGAGTCTATACAACATACGATAATATGGTATAGAGCCTTTTTTGTAGGGAATCAAATTCTTTACAAGATTGGCGGTGAGTATTTTTATTATATCTCTCATAGTTTAGGAGATACGATCAATTTAGTACATTTAAAAGGCCTTTTACCTGACTAAATGCATCCTGATTTGACGATACGGAGCTGTAAGCATATGGAGGAGCTACTCCTGGAGGAGGAAGACTAAAACCCGGCCTACTGGAGATATTTGGAGCTGGTGGAACAGCTGGAATACCTGGTATACCCATTGGTTTCCCATCAGGGCCAATTGTTACACCAGGAGGAGGTACTCCACTCCATTCCCAGCAGCCTCCTCCAGGAGCAGACGTATTCCATTGTCCCCATTGACTCCACTGGGTCCAATTGTCATTGCCACTGATGTTAGGAGCTGGTGGTGCTGGTGGGACATCGTCATCTTTCGTATCCATGTCCATTGGTGCCTCTCCACCGTCGTCTTTGGAGTCATTGTTGCTCAAAGATGGTGGTGGTGGGGCTGGAGGCACCACAGTCTCCTTCATCTTGATCCACTGCTGGGCCAAGGCTGCCCAATCGACTGAAAATCATTGTTTATTCATCAAATGCACTATTAATTCAATTATTTATCTAATTAATTGACTCTCATTTATTTAATTTAGTTGGAAAAGGTTCTGCAGAGCTTCGGAGTACCTTGATCGTTGCTCATGTTCTGATACATGGAGGGATTCAGTGCCCATTGGGTGGGATAGTCCTTACCCTCAAACATTTCCCTGTTCATCTTCATCTGCAAGCAGAATGCAACTTCATCCCACAATTTTTCTCTATTTCTCGTTTCTTTTCTTTACTTTTCTTTTTTTTTCTTTACTGCTGAACTACTAACAAACTAACAAGAGAATTGATTTTTTTTGGCGTCGTACCGGTCGACACAGAGGACTGATAATGATTAACAAAAAAAAAGAGAGAGAGAGAGAGAGAAACAGACACACGTACTTATTGAATGGAATTGAGAAGTCTCAATAAAGACATTTCAAGAGCTCAAGCTTTGGATTAGTCATTTCTAATGACAATTTCACTGAGATTTGTAGTTATTGAACGATTTTGGGTAATAAAATCAAGGCTTTAGAGTCGTTGTGCACGGTGAGATTGGAGGTTGAAACCGTCTAGAAAACATTAGACTTTCGGTGTGGGGACATTTTTGGGGGTTATGTTTGCAGGATAATGTCGATAATGTCGTCTAAAGCATAAAGACATCAATAAATACGCCACCGTGACTTTGTATGAGTGTGCACAGACGTTATAAAATATTAATCTGCACTGACTAGGCTTCTGCTTTTGCCCCCAATCACCCCCAATGGCCTCAATGGGTTTTCCAGTAGGAACTCGTGACACTACGTGGTAAAAAGCAACCCCCAGAGGTGTGTCAATATCATTTTGTCATTGTTAATGTTATAAGCTCTGTATTAGTTGGATTATTATGACGTAATTCAGGAAGATTTCGGAATTTTGCATCGTCATTGTAATCAATTGACGTTAATTGTGGGATATTTCGTGGCTAATTGGAGTTAAAATAGAGAGATTCAATGATGGACAGCAATAAAGACGAGGCTGATCGGTGTATGGAGCTGGCAGAGACGTATATGAGAGAAAAAAGGTTTGACGAAGCAGAGAAATTCATCAGAAAAGCTTTGAAACTCTATCCATCTAAGAGAGTTGAAGGTAAATTGAGTAATGTAATTGATTTTGTTGATTTTTAATAGTTTTATAATTATTTTCAGAAATTTTGGCCAAGGTTTCATTGTTGTCTAAGCAAAATAAAAAGCCTGAGCCTGAACAAGAAGTTAGAAAGCGACAGACAGCCAGCAAAGAGCCCAGTCAACCTCAAGCATCAGGAGATTACACTAAAGAACAATACGAGCACGTAAAAAGGTAATTTTTGTCACCAAATTCTTTTAGGAAATCACTAACTTTATCCATTTATTAAAGAATAAAGAAGTGCAAGGACTATTATGAGATTCTGAGTGTCACAAAGGAGGCAACAGATAGTGACATCAAGAAAGCATACAAAAAACTAGCTCTCCAGCTCCATCCAGACAAGAACAAAGCTCCTGGTGCCTCTGAAGCCTTCAAAGGTAACATAAAACCAATAAAACATTGCTTCTAATACTAAAGATGACTTACAAATAATTTTTTAGCCATTGGAAATGCTGTGGCAGTACTCACAGATGTTGAGAAACGTAAGCAGTATGATCTTTATGGCTCCGACGAAGAGCGACTGCAGTCAGCTCAATCCAGATCAGCCCACACTCATTATAACTACACGAGAGGCTTCGAGGCTGACATCACTGCTGAGGAGCTGTTCAATATGTTCTTTGGAGGAGGATTTCCACAGCAGGAATTTTATATGAGACGAGCTGGAGGAGGCAGATGGATGAGACAGAATAATGCACAAGCTCAACATGCTCATCCACAACAGGCCAATGGATACACAGCATTCCTACAGATGCTACCAGTTCTTTTGCTGATTGTGTTGACCATGATGAGCAGCTTCTTCATCTGGGATCCTGTGTATAGTTTGCATCCGAATTCGTAAGTGTAAAAACATTTCTTCTTCGTTAAAAATTTTTTTTTTTTTTTTTGGACGTAAAAATATTTTATTGGTCTTTACAGCAAATATTCTGTTCAGAGGACCACCCAAGAGATGAAAGTCCCTTACTA
This sequence comes from Eumacrocentrus americanus, assembly GCA_018902335.1. Taxonomy (NCBI): domain Eukaryota; kingdom Metazoa; phylum Arthropoda; class Insecta; order Hymenoptera; family Braconidae; genus Eumacrocentrus; species Eumacrocentrus americanus. Next base: position 6,314 of record JABSMT010001582.1, on the reverse strand, counting down.
CGTGAAAGAAAATTTCCATAGTGAATACCAGGGCAGCCTGCGACGATTGGAGATCTCGGTTGAAGAGGAATTCGTAAATAATTTAAGGCATACTTGCTTCAGGGAGAAGGGTTACAGTCAGTATTATTATTCTAATTAATTGTTTTTACCAATTCTAGCCTAAAAGTTAATTAATAAACGTTATGAAACCTTCACAGAGGACTCGATGGTATGGAAAGCAAGGAATTTCGGTGACCCCGAGCTGTTTCAAAAAGCAAAAAACATTGAGACACCTTCATGCAGAAGGTTACAAGAGATGCAAGCAGCATAATTAATTAACTTGAGTCGCTAAAACTTAAAAATCATTTAATTCATTGTAGATAAGTGTATAATATCCTTGCATATTTATTCACGTGAGTCGTCAGTGGCAAAGAAATTTTATTTGACAACAGCAATAGAACCATATAGACTATTAGCAATTATAAATTGTGATATTTCTTGCTGCTAATTTATTGAATTCTCAAGCAAAAGAAAATTATTAATAAACCATATACCATAAAAAAATATACAACATTATTATAGAGGATTCGAGAGACGTTTCAAATAATAGATTTATGTAAAATGTGCACTTATTTATTCAATTGTTTTTTTTTTTATTATAATATTCGTACACATACATTGTTGAATGATCTAGTGAAGCGACTATGACGTGTAATAAAATTATTCTGAATTCGAAAAAGAAAAAAGCTGATTCTCCATTTAAAAATAAACATAACCCCTAATGTAGTAATTAAACAATAAAAATTAAGCGGTAAGTCGAGATAACACTTTTGTTAAAATGTCTCCCAAAACTGATTGTATGTCGAAAACTATGCGAAATACAATAAAAATTGAAACGACTTTTTTTGTAGAGAATTCGATTTCCTACAAAAAAGATTCAATAAGATTATACCGTATCTCTCATAGTTTTCTAGATAATTCGAAAAATCAAATTAATAAAATTTTCGACTTTTACCGGCCGCGCTTCACTATAAATTCCGTAGTGAAGCGGTAAAAGAAAATAACTCAAAAATTATGAAAAATTTTGGATACTCATTTTTACAAATATCTCGAAAACTTTGAGAAATACGAAAGAATGTTATTAAACCTTTTTTGTAGGAAATTGAATTCTCTACAAAAAAGGTCCCTTTTCATTTTTATCGTATCTCACATAGTTCTCGAGATATAAATCAATTTTGTGAAAGATTGTAATGAAAAAGTTATCTCGACTTATCCTTTTACCGCTTCACTACTGAATTATCCTACAGTCGATGAAGAAGAACATCTCTCTGGACAGTGGACGCCATAAATGATGGTGGGGGATGTGTTTTTGATATTTCCCCTTCCTCATAAGAAAGACAGATCGCTCTAAAGAAGATAAATATCATTGTTGTGTACTTTTTTTAATTTAGTGATTTAATTCTCAAGAAAAATCGTCAACATATGTTCCTTTAAACACAAACAATCTTTTATTGTCTTGTCAAACGTGCGATATAACCTCAAAATCATTCCAAAGAGGTAAATAACATGAATTTTATCCTACTTAACCTTATCATGAGTCACTCCAAAACGTTTTTAATGCATTTCGTGGAAAATATCAACAGATATGACATGATCAACGACAATTACCAGGATTGAAGACTCCCCTCCAAAATGCCAGAAGAACGTCTGGAGCCTGCAGCACACATTGAAGAAGCTCCAGAGGCTCCAGCAACCCCCCGATCATCAAGACTTAGACCTTCCTTTCGAATTCTCATGACTCACACACCAAGATCGACGAGTTGGTCGAGCTCACAACCCTCATCGAGTCCAATATCGTCGTCAAGTCCATCATCATCAGCAAGTCAAGTGGTTCCAACGTCTCTTCCAAGTCCCTTGAGACCCTCAGAACGTTCGGTTTTCTTCCCAAATGGTGTTCCAACGAATCTAGAAGAGATTCGACCCATCATAGCTCAAGCTTATTCAGTAAGAACAATATTCAACTATTTTATTGCTCTCTGAACTTGACAAATAAGTCCTAATTTCATTCTAGAATCCAATGGCGTTGACTTCCTGGTTCAATGTACGTCTCCCAGGCCAACAGAATCAAGTAACGAGGCTTCCAGAAAGTTCAGAAGAGAGTTATGTCGTTGATATCGAAGAGGAAACGTCACCAACGACGAATACATCCCAACCGTACGATCACAATCACACAGCGACGACTAACAGCCTTTTAAACATCAGGGAAGCTTCGACAACTCCCAATGGCAGTCCTAATCCTACTAATAATATTAGTAGCAATAATAACGTGGAGGACCAACAGTCATTGGAGTCATTGCCAATTAGTCCAGAGTCTCGTGAACTCTTCCAGGCGATTCAGAATCATTTGCCTTTTGTGGCTCTTTTAATTGTCAAATGCATTTATGATCATCGTATTGGTACTCTTTGCTTCTTTGTTCTTCTCTTTGTGTTTGTAAAGACAAACAATGACCTGAAGAAAGAAATTGCCAAGCAACAGAATCAAACTCGAAGAGCTTTAGTGCATATTTTATTTTATATTATTGGTGCATTAGCGATAATTTATTTTGCACCAAATCGAGCACCACTCTTTTATTCTACTGATGGTCTTCTGTTCTGGGAGCTCCTGTGGTCAATTATTGTCACGGATTTCGTTCTGAAATTGATTACAGTTGCCCTGAAGACACTTGTCACGTGTTTACCCTCGAGAATCTTGGTCTTTCCAAAGAGAGTAAGTTAATTAATTCTTGTATAATGATTAAACTTGAATGATATGTTTCTTTTTTTTCTTTGATAGGGAAAGTATTATTTATGGATGGAAGCAACGTCTCAATTTTATCGATCTACAGTGCCCATGTATTCATGGATGTCTTACTTGAAAAATGCTTATCAATGGCCAGAAGTGACGCTTGGCATCATCTTGATGATTCTCTATGGAGCCACGAAGATCAGAGAGTTCGTTTCCCGATGGAAATTCCTTCAGAGTGCCTTTATCAAGTTTTGCCAGAATGTGGTAAAGTGTCATTGCATCATATCCATTTTATTTTAATCAAATAATTAACCTAAAACTTTCTTTGATTGTGTAATTAATTTTATTGTTAAAAAATGATTGAACTAACCTCAAATAGATTATTTTTAACATTAAATCCATTGTTAAATATGTATTTGATGTTGTAGAGCCTTGGATCGAGTCCCTCGAAAGAGCAACTAGCAGCTGCTGGCGGAGTTTGTGTCATTTGTCATGAGGAATATTCTATTCCTGTGAGACTCCACTGCAAGCACATCTTCTGTGAGGGCTGTGTATCTACCTGGCTCGATCGTGAACGAACGTGCCCTCTCTGTCGAACAGCAATCACCGACGATCCTGTCTACAGAGATGGTCACACAACACATTTTATCCAATTATACTAAATAAAAAACAAGAGAAAAAAATAACATTATTATTGTAAAGAATTCCTCCAATCGCTGGTGTGTCTTTCTCCAATCGGAATATTTGCCGTTATTCAGTTGTAAGGGTGTATAAATAAATATAATATGTAATTGAAGTATTGTAAATCTTTATACAGGACATATTTGTGTTTTATCATTCATCATCTTAGAAAATAGTTCATTACAAAGTTCAAAATTCATTTGTTGGCCCTCAAACGTGACTGAAAGTATTCCCCATCGCCACGGGTCGCCTGTCGATTGATTTCTCGATGTCGATCCCTGGAAACAATCTCTTCAATTATTTCCCCATCGCCCTTGACCAATCTGCAATAAAAATGGTGTCAATTAATGGATTAACAATAGAATTAAGCGAAAAAAGATTGAGTATTAAGAGTTGAAAAGAAACGTTTTATTGGACCTATGTCGGCCTGAATCCTCGTCGTAGACCTTCCTAACGACATTCTGCCTCTTCTCCCACTCCTCCTTGGTCATTGGAGCCATGGACTTGGCTTTTTCAACAATCTCTGTTGACAAATCCTTCATCAATCGATCCTTAGACTTGGTTTCGTTGCTATTGTCCTCAGCCACGCTGGAGTCCGTCCTCTTTTTCTTCTCTTTAGCAGCCTTCTTCTGCTTCTTTCTCTGACGCTTCTTCAACTTCCTCTTCTTCTCTTTGCGTTTCTTCTCCGCCCTCTTGGCCTTCTTCGACAGCTTCTTCTTCTTCTTCTTTTGCTTACGCTTCTTGTCTTGATCGGTGCTGCTGCTCGATGAACTACTGCTGCTACTGCTGCTGGAGGAACTCGAAGAGCTGCTGCTGGAGCTACTGGCACTGCTCGAGCTCGACGTACTCGATGATGATGAGGATCTGCGACGACTTTTCTTCTTTTTTGATGGACTCTTGCTTCTCTCTTGGGATTCCTCAGCCTTTTGAAGCTTCACTTCTTTCTCTGGACTCTCCATAGTCCAGGATTGAGTCTCCTTCTTTGAGTCTAAATGATCCTCTGGGAAACTTCTGTTCCTTGGAATTCGATCATTTCGCTCTTGGAGTCTGTCTCGGTCACGATTTCTGTCGTTGAACCCTCGATTCTGACCTCCACCACCTCTGTTTGACCATTGTCGATCTCTAAAGCCTCCTCGATTGAAGTTGTTGTTTCTAAATCGATCGTTCCGATTGTCAAACCTTGGGAAACCACCCCTGGAAGACATTTGTCGACGCTTGTCGAACTGATCCCTCGGCCAATTTCCTGGGGATCCACGTCGTTTTCTAAAACCACCGCCGCCACGTCCATTGTCTTGGGCTTGTCTGACGCCATTACGATTGTCCCTCGGCCAGGAATCATTCTTTGGCTTGTTTAGAGTGTTGTTGTCCTCACGTTTGCGACTCCCAAGACTGGAGCCACTTGAATTCGAGCCTGATGTACTTCTCCTTTTCTTTGTTCGGTTACGTTTGTCCTTACTACAAGCATTCCGTGAACGAGACACTTCTGTACTGGATCCGGAAATGCTTCGACGTGATTCACGACCACGTTTCTCACGTCCTCGATCCTCTGAGCGACTTGCACGCTTTGTTTCACCTGACATTGTTGGATTTTAAGTGGACAATGCAATGATTCGATTCATTTATACTATTAAGAGGATAACATAACCAACAAATGCATCATTGCTTCGGATTCTGTTGTGTTTTGTTGACTGTGGATTATTTACTCAGTCGCGAGCTCCCGAGCAAAATTAATCAGATTAGAAAGACCGTAGGACACGTTTAACTCTAACTATTTAGCGGATTTTTATTTATAATTATTGATAAGCCGATAAATTATTAAACAATTCAGTGTACACAGAATAATTCCCTCCGGCTTTTCAGGAACTGGCTCCATTTTCTTCCTTTGTGACCGGCATTTAATTATCTGCCAACGTGGAGAAAACAAAAGAACTTTTTTATCTAGAGACTTTTAGTGTCGGTCAAGCAGATTGTCCTTGGTAAATGAAACGCTGCGGCAGGGCTCGGAAGTTCGTGCTGTTTATCGATGTTATTCGATATTAAGGCCGCGTTTCCATCGGAGTTAAATGCGGGGTTAGGTTAAAATTTTTGCGAGTTGGGTTCAAATATTCATGAATTCCGACGTAAAAACTTATTTTATTTGTTTGTTTATGTTTATTTAAGGCTAATGTTGTTGAATAAAGAATGGATCTCCGGAATTCATGAATATTTGAACCCAACCCGCAAAAGTTTTAACCTAACCCCGCATTTAACTCTGATGGAAACGCGGCCTTAATATCGAATAACATCGATAAACAGCACGAACTTCCGAGCCCTGCGCTGAGGCTATTGGCACTGAAGTGTAACTTTAGCGTGACTATAATAAAGTCACACTAAAGTCACGCAGGAAATTTCTAAAGTTACGCAGGAAAGTTATGTGCGGTGGAAATTCTAGTGTTTTCGTGAATTTAAGCTTTTCGTAACTTTAAGACTTCGTGGATTTAATGATTTATTCGCACAAGTCTTTTATTACTATGTTTTTACAGAGTAGACCGATGCTTCTATAAAATAACATAATTTCCCGGTATATTTGATGTTCTTCTATACCGACTAACTAAATTGCGCGGCAACTTTTGAAACGGGTTCCTTTCATAAATATTTTAAAACACTGACAGCATATTCTAATCACCATTATGTAGTGAGCTATACAAATCACTTATTCGAACATTCTTCATTCTTTTATATTATATTATTGAACAACAACAGCTGCAACAGCTCAGCTGGCATGCAGCAGTGTGACGTCCTGGATGTCCCTAACGCCACTTTTGAGCGCCAATTTTAAATCGGCAATATTGGACGGTGGGCTCGTTAGCCACTAAAGCTCTGATGAGCA
>JABSMT010001571.1:0-10449 GCA_018902335.1 Eumacrocentrus americanus | reverse complement strand
GGGAGATACGATAAAATCGCAAAGAACCTTTTTCGTAGAGAATTTAATTCCCTACAAAAAAGGTTCTATAAGATTTTATCGTATCTCCCAAGGTTCTTGAGATATTCGTAAAAATGAAAGTGTCTAAAGATTTTCATAATTTTTGAGTTATCTTCTTTTACCGTTTCACTACTGAATTGTGCGCGAGAGATAATTTATACATCAGAAGCGCTTCACCCTTTTAAGGAAAGAGGATCTTGCACTCCAGAAGTTGAAAAAAGAAATTGAGTTGAAAAACTTAAAGATACGTGAGCGTGGCAAGTGATGAATAAATTCGACTGACTAAAGATACACTAAAATAATTTTGGCACATGGACCCTGCTTGGAATTTGCTGTTGTATTGTAAGAAGAAAAAGAAGAAGCATTGCATTGGATTCTATTCAAAGAAAATAACAAAGTGCTGTAAAATCCAGCCAAGAATTGAAAAGAATAAATATCATTTCTACTCATACATTCAATTCGCTTAAAATTTGAGTAGAAAAATTTTTATACAGCCACCTATAGTACAGAAAGTTTTTGATTATAGCTTTAAACCAGTAGACGGATACTTCTACTAAACTAATATTAATGCTACCTTGGAATGAGGGGTGTGAGGACTCCTTAAAGAGTCGCTTCAGGGGATTTTTGCTTGGCATTTCGTCGAAGGAATGCCGCCGGTGCTCCGAAAACTCGGCGCCAAAATAGCCGGTTGGCGGTGCAGTGAGTGAGGCAAGCACGCTCGTTTTGCCGTATTAAAAATCTCCACCCTCGCGGCAAATGGAAATTCCGATCGGTTCTTTGCTCGACGAAGAAGCGAAATAATAATTCTGGGAATAACAACATTTTTTTTTTGCTGAAGATGAAAAATCGCTCTGCAATAAATTATGATCTAAGAGACATCTATGTATATAAAATATGGAATAAAATACAGTAGGACCGTGATTCTGTCAACTAAATTGTTTTTAAAAAATATATTCTATCTCCATAATTATGTAAGATACGATAATAAAACATATACGTTTTTTGTAGTGCATCAAATTTCCTACAAAAAACGTATATGTATGATTATTATATCCCGGATAGTTTTAGAGATATCTAAAAAAAGTAAAATGGCCAAAATCGAGGTGCTGTTCTTGGGCCTATGAGAATAATTACTCGAGACAGTTATTTCCTATCGAGAAATACTTTTTAAATTGACTCTACTCACAGCCAATAAATAGCAAATACCGTACTTTTAATTTTGCTTTTTAATTGTTCTTCAAATGCTTCAATGCTTGTGTAGAGAGAAAACTTGCAAGAGTTGAATGTGCTGACATGAAAAGTGATAAAGTGAGGAATGATAAAGGAAAGAGCAGCAAAAAAAGAGACATGACAGAACGCACGCCGTTTTGCACGACAGACCTTCACCTTGACCTTGAAGAGCACCGACCGTTCTAGCAAAGGTGAACCAGAGAAAAGGAGAGAAGAGAGAGACTCTCGTGTTGACGTATAATGCGCCATTTCCGGAATTGCATCACCACGATTCACTTTCTCAAAGAATTTTATCAACAAGTTCACGTCGATCCAGACGTACGCATCAAGCAAAAATGAATATAGAGAATTTTTTTTGCAAGATTCAATGATGAACGTTACAAATGGAAGGTTCTCCAATTGATAGACTGGTCTAGCCAGCTCACATAAAGGCTGCCTGGAAGTCTAGCCTACTTTTATACTTGAATTTTCGAAAATTTTAACATTTCAAGACGATCACGACCATAGCTTTAAACTAATAACAATTTCTTGATTAGTGTTTTCTATTATTTGCCCAACCCACCAGACGAAAGATAAGGAAAACCTTCGGTCTCCATCTAGGTCACGCCCAGGCCTGCAATGACGTGGTAAGAGCTTCTACATTGTGCATCATAAATTCCCTTCGCTCCTAAAGATCTTTCTGAACCTAGCCGTCCTCTTACGAGCTTATGTAATCGCAGATAATAGGACGTGGGCGAGGAGGTTACCTATTACGCCGACAAGTTCTTCTTGTGAGAATGAGTGAGTCGAGAATTATAAGAATCAAAAGAAAGTCCTCAAAGCAAATATCATAACTAAATGAATCCTTATAGACAGCAAATTGTCCTGAATTAATTTTTTACAATTGGAAATTTAAATGAAAGAGAGTTAGAATATTTCTACGACAATATACATCTATAGTTATCTTAGACACAAAGAGGAATTGTGTTAAACGCGCGTGGATGACTATATCAGTGTCTAAGCTTACGATAAGCCCACCATCTCCAGAAAAGAAAATACATCTATTCAAGATTTTACACTAAGACTAAAAGCAATTGAGCAACGAGACAACTTCCGTTTCTGATGTGAAACTAACTCACAGCTAATTTGAATCATCCAGTGAATGCGGGTCATTGACGTGAATTAATTCATTCTATACTCTGTCTATCTCAGTAATTAAATTAATAAGAAGAGAGAGTAGTGTGTAGAAAATTAACCGCGGATCTGATCCGAGGATCCGCTCCAAGTTCGCACGAAAACGAAGTCCAGCATGCGAGATTGTGGTACAGTTACCACGTTCCACCTACTCGAATCCATTGGACTTCCTATCTGTACTTGGTTGAGCTCCCGTTTGATTCCTCTCGACTTATTCTGCAGCCACTTACCTGGAACAAAAAGAATAAAAAAATAATAAATTAGTTGGATAAAAACAGAGTAAGATGGTAAACAATAATAATTATTTTATTCAATTTTTGTTTTTCGATGACTGAAGATATTTAAATTCACTCGTTACACGTGGTCAGTGAGTCATAAATATTATTGACCTAGGCCCAGGTCGACACCTGGACTCTCTCGTTTCTGATCTCCCAAGCCATTTATTGCGAATGAAAAAAAATTACTTCAATCAATGAATGAATAAAGTATGAGGTGATAATAAAACAAAATATATATTAAATGGACGATTAGAGATGGAGGAATTGATTGAAATTAATTTAGAGAATAAAGAAAGGAATGTAATGATGTGACTGGATTTGTGAAAGTTAGTGATTGGACGTTGCCAAATCACAGAAGCATTCCCACGAATCTAGTCTCTGGTGTCCAGCTCTCCGTCAACTCTCCCAGGACTTGAGCTAGCTTAGCCGGAACGATGAATACAACAGACCGGCCAATTTATCTCACGAGTCAGAGGACCTAATAACGGTGTAACACCAAATAGCCTTGCAAATCAATTTGTTCGACGAAAATTAGTGCCTTCACACAGACCCGATGATGAATGTGATTGCTTTAGTCGTCTAGCACGAGTCTTTGACAAGCACGTGGCAATGAAATGATATACCAACGACAGTGATAATGAGGGTTTCAGAGGTATAAAACTAGAATGAAAAAGAAGAAAAATAAACGCGTACCCAAGTCACGTTGCTGTTCATATTCAGAAAGCATTACGACAACCATTGTTATTAATGTAATACGATGTTTTTTACACGGTCCAGTCGTATGTAATTTTTTTTTTGTTCACTGGTCACTAATCGCACGTATCAGTATTCCTTGTCAATAATCAATTAAATAACTATAGTCTGTCACTTTATTTATGAGTAATATCCTTGCAGAAATAAAATAAACGATTGTCCCAAGGGATATTTAAATGTGTGTGTTTTAATTCGTCATACTGAACGAGGTGCACAGCGCGAATGCATCAAGCCGAGTGAGCGGATTTAGAAGAGTGAATCAACCCCATCCCACTGAGATTGTGTGTGTGTGTGTATGACTGTCACCCCCACCTGTACAAACCCTGCTGCCGGTGAAATTGACCCGTGTTCTCTCATTTCTATTGAGACAATTTGAATCACTCTCTCTCGCTCTATGTTTTTATAATTGGAGAATAAATTCTAAACAATTCTATAATTAATTTTGCAAAAATTAGTTGGGTGTGTCAGAAGTATGTATTGAAAAGTATAGAGAGTCAATAATATACTTCCGCATAGAAATCTCAAAGATGAGCATTAATTTTCTTATTGGTTAATTGCCTCATAATTCATTCATTTTATATTCGACAACACAACACGCATAAACTTTTCAAGTTCGCGCATTAAATGCCTTTAATGACGCGTCGATTGGAATTATAAACTCGTTTCTTTAACGACTGCTGGTTATAAAGTTCTCAAAGCCACAAGGAATATTGTATGTACTACCTCCTCCTCCTCCTCTAATTGGTCTATAGACATTTAGGTATTGATTTTTATCGCGAAAAAAATTAATGAATAACTCTGACTTTTACCGGAAGCTTTTACAGCTTCCTCAAGTGTTCCCAGAGTCTTCTTGGATGTGTCTAGTAAGCATGGAAAGTGCGATTAGTCATGCCCAATAAATGTTCTACTGACGCACGCGCCAATTTGAGTCGTCTGAACCCGCAGAGAATATCGTCTGTGTCATGTGCCGCCGCCTCTACTATCTGTCGGTCGATCGCTAGGCCTACTTTGCACCCGGGACTAGGAGTCGAGAAAGTCGGGTCTCTTGATAAGCATTATCAGACTGCAACACGGTATTCAGGCATGCTAAACCCGTGAGAGTTACTATCCACTGAACTATTGTCGCAAAAAACAATTTTTTTTTTTAATTCAAAGAAGAATAACTTGGCATTGTGGATTATCGATATCACATTTCACGAGATGAGAGATATATGATTGCTATTCGACCTACACATCAAGCTTATTATGTCGATTTATCAGTGAAAGAGTAATTTGTCTTGATAAGACATTATTAAATGTACTTGAAAAACGTCTGCGTTGACTAAACGATTGGATATATTACATGGAGAATGTTTCGTATACAATCGATTCTGCGCAACGTCTTGGAAAAATGCAATTTATTTTGAGCGTGTTCCGCTTCCGGTTGAACTTGAGAGAAAGACTTTCAGTATTATAAATTATAAGCTATCCTCCTCTGTATTTTGTATTTTTATGGTTACACACATTGATAATACCAATATTATACAGCACTTGCTGAAGTAATAACTTCAGATTTAAGTACTGATAAGAACCTAATAAACCTCGACGAATTGGTGTGAAAGTTTTAATATTCACAAAAGAAAATAGTGAAGGAAGAGAAAGACGAATCATGATATTAAATTGTATGTCAATTCGATACACCCAAGAAAAAAAAACTCTATATGGAAAGCAGAAGAAAAATAATAAGATCAGAATGTTTCCACTGGTTCAAACGACTCATTTGAATTTTCACGGTCATTCGCTGTAATATTTCCGCGATTGAAAACGCTCTGCATAACATGCAACGTGCATTTATTTCGCGTAACGGAGGATGACCGCAATCCCAACACAAAATACTGCAATCTCGAGCAGTAAAGCGACCGACAATTTGAATGTGTCTACCTATATAGGTGTATAACTATGCGGACACGGCGTGTGATTTATTGATTTTTCTTTGCCTCTTCAGTACCTTTAATAGGCCTCTTTTTTTCTTATTCTCTTTTGCCATGTGTGTTCCTTTTCCGCGTGTGCTAGTGAACGATCGAAGACTGGAGAAAGGCGGGATATCGAGAAGGGGCGCGGCGATCATGTAAATTGTAACGTGAGGGGTGTGTTCCATGGGTTGTCTATATACCTAGCAACGCAGGTGGAATGAAAGGTTAATGCAGGCCATGCATGTTCTTTCGACTGAAATTAACAATTCAACTTCGAGAATTATTTTTCTATAAAAATATTGTCCCTCACAGCAAAAGAAAATAGTCTCTCATCGTCAAGTATACTTCATTGTAACGATATACACGTCGAAAAGATTTACTTTTAATAAAAGAAAATAATAATAATAACGAAAGAGGACAGTGCGTAAATTATTCGTGCGAACCACGCAAGACGGGAACGCGCCCTTTGATTATTAATGTCGTGACATGGAATAAAATGAGGAATAAATAGAGACGAAAAAAATAATAACCTTGGAAGAAAGTCAAGATTAATTACGCCGCACGCATCATGAAGTTCTTTTTTCAGTATAAAACCTTAATGAAGACCGCCACCTACAACACATGTCCAAATAAATAGTTATACCATGGACACACACGATTCTTTCAGCGAATCTAAACAGCGAAATGACTATTTCAGTTTGCGATGCGATGACTCGACTCGGCCATGAGCTAATGTTAGTATCATTCCGGACTTGTTACAGTATATAGCAAAGTCGAAGTTGTGTTACGCGCGACATACATATTCGTGTCTCAAATTTAGATATAATTTACACTCTCATTATTATGACCTTTCCCACCTCCCCCTTGCCCATCGAAGACAAAGAAACAAAAACCAAAAAAATACGTCGTAAGCACTTTTCCCTATTGCTCCATTAATTCATTAGAAAGAAATTCAACAAGAAACAAGACAATACAAAGATGATTAGGCAAGACTGGTATATAACAGTGACTGTCAAAACGTTGACAAAACCAATGATGGAAGATCCTACACAAAATAAAAATTCACTGACTAACCGGTCGACATTCCATCCAATTTCCGGCGGCAATAAAAGCAAAAAAGAAGACAACGAGCACACGATACGTGTGGAAAGAACGTGTAAAGAGATCACACACTCCCCGTGTGTCTCTCTCTCTCTCTCTCCCTCTATCCTTTTCCTTTGCTTATCCACACTTTGCTGCTCGTCTTTTCCATTCTCACATTCTCTTCATCAGCTTTCGGGGGAGGATAAAAATACAAGGGATCCCAAGACCGCCAGGACAGCCATTCGAACACATGTCTGGCGCCGGGGGATTGCTTCCACGAGTTTCCAACGTAGCCAAAGCAACGAACAGAGGAAGAAGTTCGACGTTGTCGAACTAACAATGAAAGTCCTGGACCTGAATTAAAAGAAAAATTGTGATAATTTAACGATTAAGTAACGGAAGACAAAGGCAATAAGACAATATCGAATATCATTCTTTCTCACTTCTCATCATGGATATATATATATATATACTCAGAGGGTGTACACGGTGTGTTCACCTGGTTGCAACGTCGTCCCCTCTCTGACTTAAACGTTGGGCTGTCAAAAAGCCGCGCGTTCAACGACCTGACAGGTGTGTCGTAACCTCAAAACCCCTTGACACTAAATAGAAAAGACACTAAACATATTCAATGAGTTATTTCATTGGAGATTCGCGGGAAAGTTCGATTTTTTTTCGTTGTCTATCGGCAACGTTCCATGCCCGTTGACCCGGAGCACAGAGCATGCAGATGGCGATTATTTCGGGACAATTACGAAGCACCGAGGATCATAAACGAATTTATTGGAGTCCTTAATAATGCATAAACAATAATGATACACTATCACGATGAATAAACTCGTGGAAATACAATAATTACCTCGATTATTGCCGAGCTCCGAAATCTCCTCCTTGTTGTCGGCCATCTTAGCACCAGTCACTGGTCTCACAATGCACGATGGGTAAACACAAACGAGGTTTTCCAACCCGACATGTCGCCACCTGGCGGCAGGACCCTCGAACCCCGCGCTTCAGGGACGAAATTTGAAATGTTTAGCGCCCTGTGGTTAAATACACTTATTCACTGAAACATATGAACTTTGTTTGTAGAAAAATAAAATAATTAGAGAGATAATTATAAAGCTTTATAATTGTATTTATTATTTTGTTGACGGAGATAACAAAAACTAACCTCAAAATCTCTGTCAAAAAGTTTCATTGAAATCCGTTCATAAAATGTATTATATCTCGAAAACTATGTGAGATACGGCAAAAATGCATAGAATCTTTTTTGTAGAGAATTCAATTTCCTACAAAAAAGCTCTCTAGTCATTTCACCGTATCTCTCATTATTTTCGAGATATTTAGAAAATAGGATATTTCGAAAATTTTCGATAAACTGTGGAAACTTGTCTACTTTTATCGCTTAACGCGAGAATTACTCTGCATTGTGCGTTTATAAAGAAAATTATTTATTTAACTTGGATATGAGAATTTAATAGATGATTTTTTCTCTTGTTGTTGAGTTATTATTATAAATTATGTGGCTTGGAGTACTCTTTGGGTGCTTTTCTTGTCGTGGTCACCACTGAGAATATTCATACACACTATAGATATATACACACACATTGTGTGCCTCTCGACTCCGTTAGCATGTCGTGTTGGCTATTTTATTCCCACTATCTCCCTCACCGGCGGCAGATCGTGAATTTTGTTCGGTTGTAGATTTTAATTGTAAATTTCAGTGAAATTTACAATGACAGGAAGAAACGTCGTTATTGTATCTGCAGTTAGGACACCTATAGGTTTGTTTGAATTTACTAAATTTATTACATATTTTTAACACAATCCAATTCATGCTGGCAATGAACTAGGTATTGAATAAACAGGATTTATTTATGATGCAATAATCGAAGAATTTTAACAATTATATCAAATGACATTCACAAAAAGAAAGTTATAATAATTCTTCATAGACTATTACAGTAATCTGTAAATTTTCTCTTTCATATTACACTGATATTCTGTGTGGAAGTAATCTATATTGAATTTGCCTGATGTGATGTCATACTTGTGTGGCACGAGAATAACAACCTACTTTCTAAAATCCCGTTAACGTCAATGATTCTCTCGAAATATTCTGAGAGAAAAGTTCCACAATAAGATAGACACTAATGAGCAAAAATAATTGCAGGGTCTTTCTGTGGATCTCTATCATCATTAAAGGCATCAGACTTGGGGAGTATCGTGATCAAGGAGAGCTTGGCAAGGGCAAATTTAAAACCCTCCGACGTTTCTGAGGTCATTCTCGGTCAGGTGAGTGATTAAAAGTTGAATTTATAAGCCGCATTCTTTTATATTTGCTTATAATTAATAATAAACTTATTATTAGGCATTGCCGGCAGGACAAGGTCAAAATCCAGCACGACAGGCAGCCATAAAGGCCGGAATCCCGTACTCAGTACCAGCATATTTAGTGAATAAGCTCTGTGGGTCAGGTCTAAAGTACGTATTCACATAACTTTGTGAGATGAATCTTGAAAAGAAAAATGTACAATAGTTGACGACAACAATAGTAGACCTAAAAAAAGAAATAAACGACTTCTCGTAGGTCTGTAATGAATGCATACATTGCCATAAAGTCAGGAGAATGTGAAGTAGTGGTAGCTGGTGGTCAAGAGAGCATGAGTCAAGCTCCACATGCTATTCACATGAGAAATGGAGTAATAATGGGAGATGGAACGATGATCGATACAATGATATTCGATGGCCTTACTGATGCATTCACAGGCATTCACATGGGCATAACGGGTATGATATCTAAAAATACGTCCTCATTATACATACCAGACTTATCTACTTATGTTTATTAATGTCTGCCTGCAGCGGAGAATATCGCGAAAAATTTCACGATAAGCAGAAAAGAGCAAGACGAATATGCTGCCAAGTCGCAACAGAAAGCAGAAGCAGCAATAGCTGCAGGTCATTTCAAAAAAGAGATTGTCCCAGTCACAGTACCCAGCAGAAACCAATCTATAGTCATTTCGACAGATGAATTTCCTAAAGCTGGAACGACCGTCGAGGACCTTGGAAAACTACGTCCAGTATTCGTCAAAGTAAATACATAGCTAAAGGACAGAATAGAAAGAGAAACTAGTACAAAAGAATTAATAAGTATTTTTCTAGTCTGAGGGAACAGTAACTGCAGGTAATGCGTCAGGAATAAACGATGGCGCAGCAGCAGTTATACTCATGTCAGCAGAAGCAGCATCTACCAAAGGAATTCCGGCTTTGGCGAGGATCGTAGCAGTTGCTCAAGCGGGCGTTGAACCTGATATTATGGGAACCGGTCCGATCCCAGCCGTGGAATTAGTAGTATGTCTTGTTAAATAAGAACTCTTTATCTCATTAATTATTATATCTAGAGCTCTAACCAATTTAATGTTACAGTTAAAAAAAGCCAAGTGGACGAAGCAGGAGGTTGACCTGTACGAATTAAATGAGGCTTTTGCAGTTCAATCAATAGTCTGCTTGAAGGAATTGGGCCTAGATCCTGATAAAGTCAACGTCAATGGTGGAGCTGTTGCTCTTGGTCATCCAATTGGAGCATCTGGTGAGCTAGTTTTTTCTTTAAAGACAAAAACATTCATTGATTGCAAGGAATAAGCGATGAATTTATAATCAAAAATCATTTTTTTCTAGGTACGAGAGTTTTAGTGACACTATTACACTTATTGGAGCGTACAGGAGGTAAAAAGGGTGTTGCTTCACTGTGCATAGGCGGTGGAATGGGGGTTGCAATTGCTCTCGAGAGACAATAACGAATAGTCACTGAATAATCGTATTTCAAAACACTGAAACGTTATAGGGTAAACAGTCCAAATGATGGACGGGTACCAAAAGATGGACGAAACACATGTTATTCAATAATTAGAAAGAAGTTGGAATTAAAATTATACTTT
>JABSMT010001560.1:0-10453 GCA_018902335.1 Eumacrocentrus americanus | reverse complement strand
ATGATTTTTTTCCCGCCAAACCGGAAGTAATATCAAAAATTTTATATGACCTTTTTTATTCTTTTTTATCAATGTACATCTCTGCCAAATTTTAAATTTTTTCATGTATTTTTAAGAAAAAATAATTCAAACATTGTTCAGAACCACGTCTATGGTTTTGAATTACATACAAACTGTGACCTCCACGAGGTCGCCGGATAGGAGAGGAGAGGATGAACTCAATAATAACAGTAATATAGAGGAACAATAATGATTGTTTAATTAATCGAGTAATCGAGTACAAAAACTGAGTATAGCTCAGCACTTCATGTGCTGCGTGTTCGTAGCTAACTAACTCGCCGGTCGCGTGGCAGCGTTGCCAGGTCTCGCTTCGAGAAGCGAGGTTGTCATATCTCTCCTACAATTAAATATTAATCGATGATTTTGAACGAACATGATTTTTTTCCCGCCAAACCGGAAGTCAGAATGAAATTATAAATAGCAATTTTTAATCCTTGGTATCGAAGGTAACTTTCTGCCAAATTTCAAATTTTTGTATCGAGCCGTTCGTCAGATCATCACGGGAGTTTATTTTGCAATGACAGACAGACAGACATTTGTTCAGGAGCATAAATCTAACATGTTAGACGACTCGAAAGTCAAATTGGATTAAAATCGGAGAAAGTCGCTTTTCGGCCTAATACAATACTTTTCTTTTTCATTAAAGTGATAAAAAGTAAAAATTACCATGTTCGAAAAAGAACGTGCCGTCTCACTCACTCGTGGGCTCCTCTCCCTTCTTCCTCACCTTCGTACTATACTATCCTAAAAACATCATGTTACGCTCACCTCAACCAATGACATTCAAACTCTCATCAGTCGCCCAATCACACCTCGCTCCTTGACCAAACCGTTTTCTCTACTACTCTCGCTCAGCTACAAGTCTCGCTCGACTCCATTATTCATCCTTGAGTGAACGAAAAACACGTGCATATCTCACTCAGTGAATTCGAAGATTTATCATTGCTTCTCACCCAATACTTTGTGAAAAAACTAATTGCTAAAATCAGTATAGACATTCGCAACTTTCCAGCATTATCATTGTTGCTCAGTATCATTTCAATTTTGATAATTAATTGTGTACAGATAGGTTAAGTGTTAATAAATCTAACTGCGGATAGTCCAACAAGAAATAATCGTGGTGTTGTCTACAACTTTTCTCACGCCTGAACCACATTCACCAGTCTCCTCATTGGCTTAGTTTCCACCGATGAGGAGTTGAGGTTGAAGTATAGTCGAAGTTGGCTCGTTTCCACCGAACGTAGTTGAAGTTAGAATCACCTAAAGGCGTCATCTGTATGATTTCTATTTCATGTCTTAAGATGATCGTTATTGTGTTGTTACGCCACGGTTATATACACCATCTTAATTTTAGAGTGGGGTTTTTCCTATTTATTAACAAGTGTTTTTTATTTTTCTGAATTTTAGTCATCACAAGTATTCAGTAAGTATTTCCAAATTATAAAAAAAAATTAATAATCAACATATGTTATTGCTAATGTCATTTATGTTGTGGTTAGGTTTGCTATGTGCAGTTCTTACCATGGCAATGGATCCAAGAATACTCTTCGTCGTTATTCCCTACATGATAATATTGCAACAAATTGGACAGTATGAACTCTTTAATCAAATTCTTAATCAATCATTATTTATTTTGCATCATTTCAACAATATAATGCTACAAACATTTTTGATATTGGCATTAATGAAGAAGGCATACCGAAGTCCTAGAAGATTTTGGATGAAACGACGATCTCAACACTTTTGGGAAAATAATGTATTACAAGAATACGAGGATGAAGACTGGATTGAATCATTTCGAATGAAGAAAGAGACTTTTAACTATATTTGTGAATCATTGAAGGATGAGTTAGAACCTTTATGGACACCATTGAGACCTCGTGAACCTATAAGTACAGAGAAGCAGGTAGCGATTGCTTTGTACTATTTTGCTAGTTGTTGTGAATATCGAGTCGTTGGAAACCTATTTGGAGTTCATAAGACGTCAGTTTGGCGATGTGTTCATCGTGTCGCAGACGCGATAAATGAAACCTTATTGCCACATTGGATTCGAATACCAACTGAGGATGAATGTGAAGAGATTGCGGATTGTTTTGAGTTTAAATCAAATATTCCACAGATAATTGGATGCATTGATGGAACACATATACCTTTAACACCACCATCAGACGGTTATCGTGATTATGTTAACCGAAAAGGATGGGCTTCTATAATACTTCAAGGAGTTGTTGATGATAAATACAAATTTATAAACATCAATTGTCAATCCCCAGGATCTTGTCACGATGCTTCAGTTTTTAGGCAATCCGATTTATATCAATATCACGAGGATGTGATACCTCAGAGATTGAAATTGGTAAATGGTATGTATATTCCATTTATGATTATTGGTGACCCAGCATATCCGCTGCTCCCATGGCTATTGAAAGGTTACACGAGAGCACGACGATTAACAGCTGAAGAAGACTCGTTCAATGTATATTTGAATAAAGCAAGAGTGAACGTGGAAATTGCCTTTGGTCGATTGAAGGCACGGTGGCGGTGTTTATTAAAGCGCATTGAAATACATCACACTTTTGTACCTGCTATAGTGGGAGCTTGTTGTGTGCTCCACAATATTGTAGAATCACAACGTGAACCATTTTTCCCTATTTGGATGCGTGCAGTATGGGATGCAGAGGTCAACTTTCCTCAACCAGATCGACGCCAAGCTCGAGATTATGATAATTTGGATGCCACAGTCATTCGAGATACTTTGAAAAATTATTTAGTTCAATTCGGATTGTTGAGATCTTTCCGTGCCAGAATATAGTTTTTTTTGGTATGTACCTTTAAAAAATGCATCATTGGGCATCGAAAATTTCTCGTTGCATTTGAATCATTAATTTTTACCAATATTTATATTATGATGTTACAGCAGTCATGCATGGAATCCTACTGACACAGGGATTCAACTGGTTATCCCGTTTGATCTGACTATTGGAGAGTTCGTGGGCCTTCTTAGCTAGCAGGAAATCCTCTGCATGGGTATTCAGAGAATTGTGGAGGCTGGTCAGGCAACTTGGAACCTGATTAATGATTTACCAAATGGCTGTGAGTGTCGTGAATGTAAAATGGCATGAGTCGTACAGACACAGGAAAAGTGGTCATGTTTTTCCCTGTCACACGATGAAGTTTTGTTTGAAGGATAATTAGAAATACTTCAAACAATCTCGAGGTCTTTTCAGAAGCCGCGTTTAATCACAGTATGGTATTATCCCGCGAACCTCAGGCTGGAAATCAAAACGACAATCTATCAGGCATGGTATCAGTGAACTTTTCTGAAAGAGAAATACCAAATATTTTTGGCTGCGATACACCATCATTACAAAATTACTGACGGCGATGACGTTCGTGCAGGCAATGATGCAAGACCACTAGATCTCCTACCGCCCACTAATCCAATTGAACAAAGTTTATCGAATATTGACGACAAATTCTGCAAATTTGAAATCAAGAAATTCATTGAAGGCGATGAAACAATTTTCCTGGTCTCAGACGCGTGGTTTACAAGCGTTTTGGCATCGGACAGCGAGATAGTTGAGCAACAAGAACATTTTCGTTTCCCGCCACTACCAGAACAAGTCGTTCTTGTTCTACCACCCGAATTTTCCCAGGGTTTGCTGGATGTAAGCGAGACTGCCTCGGGAGGCTTAGAGTACCAATGTGCTCGCAAACGATTCAAAGCGTTTAACAGAAGTCGACACTGATGATACAATCAGTATGGCACTTTCTGATGACATAGCGAGGTGAGAGATTGAGGTGGAGAGTCGAGGAGAGCCAGAGGGCGGTGAGGAGACGTTGGAGCCTGCGAATTTGCCTGTGGATGGAGCCGGCTCACTCTTCAGATCAATTCGTGTCGAGCCAATTGATCGACCTGCTACAGCAGGAGTACGTCGACAACAATGTCAACAACATGTGCAACATAGAATATGGAAAGACAGTGGACGAGGACAGGCTAGTTAATTGCATTAATAAGCTACATACGCACAATGGAAAGAACGAGTGTCAGAGTCCCAGTATTCATATTGAAGCAGCTGCCGTTGCCCCTGCACTGCTGTTGGCTAATCATATCTCAGCGTCTTTTTTGTCGAGTGATAAACTGCAGAATGGCACGGCCAAATCTGACAAATTGGACGGCTAGCGGAAGTAGTGACGCTGTTCTTAGATCGAACAGAACAAGTCTAATTTCCAGCAGCAGTTCAGACTCGCATTCTAGGGGGAAGAATGCAACTTCAACTCCAGAATCGCTAATGCCACCATCATTGACAAATGGTAACAATGAAAGTACTGAGAACTTCAATCCTAATATTCCAAAGCCAAGTATTTCAACTGGGGCCATACTTAAAAGCATCAGTTTTAACATGACAGTTTCACGAGGTGTCAAAGAATTACTGGACGATGATCCAAAGGAACGCGGTTTCTTCAGCAAATTCAAGATATCTCTGAGAAATCGCAGGGGCAAATCTTTACGTAATGGTGACGAACTTGGACGATGTTACGATCGAGAGGCGGGCGGCAATGGTGCAGACGTTGGAGCCTAAATACCAGAGCCTAAACACCAGAGGAAAACAAGCGCTACGAGTGACACAGTTTCTGTTGAGAGCATTCAATCGCAAACAAAAGCAGCTGAGGATGAGAGGCTCTTCATTGATCCCAATAATGTAGAATTGTCGTGTACATTTTTGATGCTAAGTGATAGCTATGAATGGTACCTAGCACTGCGGATTTACAGCACATTCTGTGGTACGTTTCATCAGAGGTAAGACATAGAAACTCTTTTCTCCTTCCCTGTAAGAATTTCATTCGTTCGGTGGTGAAGAATAAAACGCCCGATTTGCGATTAATTGTTATTCTAAAAAATATATATTGACTATTATAAACAATTACAGAGAAACAATGGGATTCAGAAAGAGAATGAATTGGTGGCTTTCCTGTAGCTCCAGTTAGCTGAAGCTATCAATTTACAAGATCGTCCATTAATTGCACATCTCCACGAGACCCTTCGCTGTGTCAGGCTATTCAACAATGATGGATGTCGAAAGCTCTTCAAATCACTCAGAGACGACTATCAAAAGCGATCGTCTTACATCTCTTATTTAATTCGATGAGTAAAGTGTGATCGAGACGCTGTAAAGTCATTTGGTTGCTGTTTGCGTCAGGGTGTTCTTGGAGAAACGAGAATCTCATGTTCTACAATTCTGTGATAATTTTAAACTGCTTAAAATGGCCGATGAGAGGCAAGATTTGCTTGACAACTTCGTGGTTAAAAGTCATATGGAAATAGATAACGATTCCATATGGTAATGTGCCAGTGACAGTCAATTGGATTTGGCGAGGTCTGTCGTCGGGCGTACTGTGATGGCTTGTGTGCATCACAATGCACTGTATTTAGATCGTGACAGTTACATTTACAGAGATCAACTTCTTCACGATCATATATAGGGTCCACGAATTTCTAAAATTTATTACTACAAGTGTCCTTGGGTATGGGTACACCTAAGTAGTGCATTTTCCGGTGTGCTATGACTATTATAAGTTTATTATGTATGGCATTGGAGAAAGGAATCCCATCAGCTGATGATTTCATTCCTATACTAGCTTCCGTTATAATAAAGGTACGAAATTTCTCAAAGTTTTCGAGATATATGCAAAAATCAGTTTCTAAAATTTTCATAATTTTCAAGCTATCTCCTTTTACCGCTTAACGATAGATTTAAGACTCAATGTCAGCGACAGAAAGGGTATTGGCTTTATTATTCTTCACTTCTTCCAAAACTCGATTATGAATTTCGTTTTGTTTTCTTTATTCTATTGTAATTTTATCGTATATATATTTTAATTCCTTTAAAATTCGCTTTAGTACATTGTTTGATAGAAAATGTACAGAATTACAAGTGATAAGAGTCGATATGATACCTTCTTAGATGTAAACATGTAAGATAAGTTAAGTGAGTTGGAAAAAAAAATGAGAAACAGTAAAAACTGAGCAGACATTAAACAGAAATGAATAAAACTGAATAGAAGCTGAGAAGAGATTATACAACTACTTCTTTGTACTTTCAAATTATTTTATTTGGCAAAAATTTTATGAAATATATGTTATATTGTGGAGAAAATTTATATATTAACTATCTCCGTCCTGAATGAACTCGAATATTTTCACATTCTTTTCCACATCTACTATCAAGTCTCTAAACTCATCAAAAGTCTTATTTCTTTCGCTTAAATTAAGTTACCACGTAGTTTGCATTGCATATTATAGCAAATGATATGTATACATTACTTTGGATTACCTTAAAATTAGTGTAATCACTCATTATCACTCAGTCATTGAGTGTAATCACTCATAATGCAATATGTTTTGTGTATCTATTGTTTATAACATGTCATAAATTTTAAAAATTACATGGAGCCCACACGCATACTTCAAGTGTCTACAATTGATCAAAAAAAGTGAACTTTATACTGTAAACTTAACTAATGCAAAATGTTTTTTGAAAATCATAAACACATCTATTGTAAATAATAACGATTTTCAAGGTAACACAAAACTGAACTATTAAATAAACATGTATAAGAAAGATTTATGTATATTGTGTATACATATAAACAAGTCACTCGTCCTCATACTCCTCAGGTTTTTCATCGATGTTTTCTTTGTTATGATCCCTCTGTAACTGACCTTTGTCAGTTCCATTTGGAGATCGAACTGGGATTCCCACTGTTCGTGAAGGAGCTGAAGATCCTGCCAACGCTTCCGGAAAAGTTGTTGACGAGAATGAAGAGTACACGTTCGGGTAGGGCCATGGCATCTGAGTTGGATATAGTTGTTGAGATGGCAAAAACTGCTGTTGCACAGGAGGATATGATTGTTGAGGAGGCAAAAATTGTGATTGCGGAGAAGAATATATCTCCCGTAGGCCTTGTAGAATGGAGTTTATATTAGCAGCATTTGCGTTGATAGATTTATCAAGCATTTGAGCACCCCAAGCTTGATTTTTCTGCATAAATTCTAACTGAGTTTTTGACACCTGATGTATGAAGTGATTTGCTATTTCGTGAAAAGGCACTCCTGATCTGGTACTTGAATACTTTCGGTATTTTCGTGCCCCATCTGTAAATTAAATATTCTAATAAATGCACTCACGATAAAAATCTTGTTGAATTTAATATGTACCGGAAACTGAAGATGATGACTTCAATGAATTTGTGCTTGGTTTAGCTGGATCAGTTTCGGAAGCAGCCTTGTCATTATGATTTTCGGAGATTTTCCCTTTAAATATAAACGTTTATTATAAAATAAAATGATTTAGATATACAGTCTATTGATATAATGTGAAATTCTATCTCATTTAATAAATTAGAGACATACTTTTCAATGATCCAGACATGGTGATAGAGTCAAATTTTTGCTGATTAACGACAGGTCGTGTACTGAAGAGTTTATGGAGGCTCTCGTAATGTTTGCACTTTTTGATTGCAGCAGTACCCGCGCCACTTTTCTTCAACGGTTTTTGGGTACTCATATAATCAGCTGTAAAATTAAAAACATATATTTGTTAAAATATATTTGGGTTTAAGCAAAAATTTATACGCCACAATTACTTACCCTTCAACGCTTGATATTTGAACATAACCTGTTTCCAATTTCGATTGTAACCCAATTCCGTAAATTTGTCTGCCAGAGATTGAAAGACTTCGCTCCTTCGATGCTGTTTGGAATCCAGCATGCTGACGATGTCCATTTCATATGCTGTTTCGCAAAGTGCTTCAGTTTCCTTTGTATCCCAAACATTTCTGCTTCTATGCGTGTTTAGTCCTTCATCCTGGTCTTTGATTCCACATGTATTTGGTAATTCGTCGTCATCACTTAAACATGCTGTATCCAAATATTCTTCGTCCGTATAAATTTCGTTGTCACTCATCTTGAAGATTTTCTATTTTATATACGGTGCTTCACCAAATCCAAATAAAATATAACACGTATATTTTTTCTATACAACTTGCATATACGGCGAATAAAAAAAACTAAATTATTGCAAATTTGTGAATTGCACAGAAGACCAAATCCAAATAAACTATTGCGCAGTTTCAAATTGCACATGCAACGTGCTGCATCCAAATAAACTAACTGCGCCACATCTTTCAGCAAATACATCTTAAGCGCCTCTTTCTGTTGGAAGCTCAACTCCACTTTTAGAAAGAGTCGAGTCGATTTTCAGCTTTTTACGATTCCACCGATTAAGAGTCAAGCTTATTTTTAAATACGAATTTTTAAACTTCGCCGAAACACTAGCTCTACGGTGGAAACGAACCAAACTTCTAGCTTATCTCCGGTGGAAACGTAGAGTGGAGTGAACTCAACTTCGACTTCACTCCGTTCGGTGGAAACTAATCCACATAGATATGTAGTCGAACGAGCCACATTCAAAGTTGAAATAATCACAAACAGGGTTAATTTTACTCCATCTGTAGTTGGAACAATCATATTTGTGTGACGTCGAAATCCATCTTTGATCAAACGAGCCATAAATGTAGGTGAAACAACTGTCAAAATGAGTTCTTTCGACCACAGATGCGACTATTTCCACTGCATAATGTAGTTAGATCATATAGATATACGGTCGGATCACCCACATTTTAAGTTAAAACAATTACAAATAGAGTTCATTTTACCCCATTTGTAAATGGACCAACCACATTTGTGTGATATCAAACTTTATCTTCGGTCGATTGAGCTATAAATATAGGTGAAACAACTCTCAAAATGAGTTCTTTCGACCACAAATGCGACTGTTCCAACTACATAATGTAATTATATCATATAGATATGTGGCCCGACCGCTCACATTTAGAGATAAAACGATCTCAAACTGAGTTGCTTTAACTACATCATGTAATTGATTTAACTCCGTATCTGCGTTAAATCGACTCAGAAATGCAGTTCGCCATATTTAACTGCAGAAATGAGCTGGTTCAACTCAATCCGAGTTGATGCAACTACATTTTTTTTCGGTGTAGTAGTTTTCAAGAAACTTACAATTCAAACAGCCTAAAGCAATAAAATAAATAAATTTAATATATATCTCTGCATCTTCAATATGAGATTGTGCACATTACAGTGTAGAATTTCGTGCCAAAACGCTTGCGAGTTCAATCGCCGTTGGAATCTTCGTGCACCCCCCAAAAACTTGCCGACTATTTATCACGGATATTCGTTCAGCATTGCGGCTAGTCATGAATAATCGCAGTCACCTCCCTCTCCACAACCCTTTTTCCTTCCTCAAAGCACGAGGAGGATGAAGACGCTGTGTGCTCGAGTATAATGAAAGAGAGAGGAGAGGTTAATGCTTGAGAAGTAGGAGCAGAAGAAGAAGGATAGTATTATATATGTATACATATATGTATAAAAGGGAAAAGGGTTTCTGCGGATCCGGTAAACCTCGTGGCAGTCGTTTCAACAACGTCTGGATCGTCGCCAAAACGAGTTCTGACGAAGTCTTGCGACATTATATTCTCTCCCTTACCGTTCCTCGTTTTGTAACTCCACTCTGGAAGAGCGCCACACCCCCTGAGGACGCGCGAATACGATCTTGTTGCGTTTCAGTTACGAGGACACTCGAGAAGCCGCTGACACGAACACGCCGTGGACTTTATCGCCACTTGCTATATATAAATTACTGTATAACCGTCAGAATCGACGGAATATGGTAAGAAATTTTTTTTATCGATTGGCATAGATTTTTTGTGGAATTGTTATAGTGTCATTTCAGAATTATTATAGAATAATAGCATGCACATGTTCATGAGCAATTGATTTCTACTAATGACGACAACTAGAATTATTCGAGTAATTCCTAGAATTCCCAGCTATTAGACTATTAGAATGATTCCTAATAAGGTTATTAGGGTAAATCTGATAATTCCTTGAAATAATAGAACGGACCGACTGATTTCTAGGCCCATTAGAATAATTCCTCCAATACTTAGAATTTTTTGAATGACTCCTAGAAACGATAGAAATATTTCTAGGATTACCAGCGTAATTCCTATAGGATTACTTGAACGATTCCTGATATTATCAGTGTAATTCCTAAAAATTCTAGAATTATTGAAGTGGGTCTTTGAATTATTAGAATGATTGCAAGCATGTTAGGAACTATTCAAACGATTCTCAATCATTCCCAATTATTCTAGTTTACAATGATAAAAAAACCAAACGGTCAGCCAATGATCAGCCAAACGGTCAGCTAATGATCAGCCAAACGGCTCGACAGAAAAATCTGAAATTTTGCAGGAAGTTACCTTAGATACCAAAGATGTGAAATCGATAGTTGAAATTCCGATCGCA
>JABSMT010001549.1:0-21433 GCA_018902335.1 Eumacrocentrus americanus | reverse complement strand
CGAGATACGACAAAAATGCATAGTATCTTTTTTATAGAGAATTTAATTTCCTAAAAAAGGTCTATAGTAATTTTATCGTATCTCTCATAGTCTTCAAGATATTTAGAAAAATAGAAATGTCTAAAATTTTCGATAAATTGTCGACTTATCACTTTTTACCGCTTAACGACAGGTTAAAGTTAAAAGAAAAAATTCAGAAAAATTTCTATAAGCATTGAATTAAAAAATTCTTAGCTTTTTAACAAAAACGAATTATTTTGCGTAGGACAATGATGTCCTTTAGCGGAAGGAAGACGATGACGGATAACCTCCAGGAGTTTTGGAGCGTTTAGAGGTCATACACGTGGAGAGACCTAGGCGTCTTTGACGCCCACTTCGCATACATGCTGCTTTGACGATCCATACGTTATATGCACACACGCATACGCATTACAAGCTTGACATCATCTTGACTCTGAAACCATATCAGAAAATGAAATTAAAAAAGTCCCAGCTATTTTTTTCAGGAATAGGAAAAAATACAAAAATCTGCAATAATAATTTCCATTGCATATTATATAAGTCGCTTGATGTGATTCACAGGCGCTCCTGGGAATGTACGAGTTAGAAAAGTCCAAGAGCTGTCGATTTAACGCGCTCCGTAGCTGTTATCAGCCAGAGCACGCACATATACGCATATGGAAACGCCCATTACGAGGAAGAAGTGAGAGCTGACTACATACATTGACTATTAATCGATCAAAGAGATGGGTTGATCGATGAAACAGACTGCCAACTGCGTATGAGTCATTCCAGAAAACTTATTGTTCTAACATTCCATCCAAGTCTCTAAAACAAAAAAAGATTACAATCATTTCTAAATAAAAAACATTGAATAATTGTTTTCCAGATATTATCAGACAATATATAAAGAAGCCCAAGGGCAAAGAAAAGCACTTAGTGACACGCTCGATCGTTGATCGTGGCCGTGTGTATCGTGACAAAATGCTGACGTGAATCTTCGTTATCAGCGCTGACTCGACGTGGAATGTGTTCTGGCATCGTTCGTGCACAGACATCTACCTATATAAATCAGTAATATAAATTACAATTGAAATATATTCTACATACAACCGCTGAAGAAGCAAGAAGCCTAGCGTATTCTTTATTTTCTAAACGAATTCGTTGGAATAGAATTGCATGAGGAAACTAAAGTAGTCGGCGATATCGTTCAATCGAGCCAATCTGAAAGGCTTCTCAATCAGTCAATCGACTAGATGGAATGCAAGATACGAGTTTCAATCTATTTCCTCTCAAGCATTGTGTGTTTTATTAATCAGGCTGAGTGAGAAACAGAATGTATTCCTGCGTTTTTCTATTTGTTTAAATGCAAAATCGAAATGCGCAATTTCAATTTTCAGGAATTATCGATGGATATAGAGAGAGGATGTATATGAAAGCTCTTCCCCCCAGCTTTTGCATTCATTTTCACTGTTGGCTTGTGCACACTCGCTTTTGTCCTCCATATATGAAGCACTAGGCTCATCCAATTGAAATTAATTAATGTGCCCTGCTACGTGCTATCAAGTCCGCTGACCTATTCCTCAAAGTGGGCGGCTGTGGCAGATAGAAGCGAGCTCATTGATTCAAGTGATGCAATCTACAGAGAAATGGAGGAAATTTTTTTTTCTATTAAAGAAAAAATACTGATCATTGCAGAATTACAGTCTCTACTATAATGAAGAGGCGAGAATTTTCCATGTAACAATGTGGAAATCGTTTTTATGAGTATCCGGGTCAGATATGTCATACTTTTACTCAAACATATTCTTGAAGTATTCATTTGCGGCCCATTAATCATCAACGTTGCGTTTAAATGATTCATAAAAAAGAGTAATTACACGTGCAATCAAATGCAGATTGCTCATCGTGGCCTAGATAAAAATTTTCTTGATAACCGAGTGACGATTGAATCTTTTCAGCAGTGCACAGTTGATGCCAGCTCTAGGATTCCTATTTTATCGCCTAGGCAATAGTGTGCAGAGGAATATTATTCTATACAGCAGATTGTAGAGCTCCTGAGGTCGTACAGAAATTTTTCCTATCGAGAACAAGCAAAAGACTAATGATTTTCATCATAAAATAACACCATAATCTTCTCATATCAACATTTAATTTATATATGCTGTATTTTGTTTATTATCTAGATTTACATAACTATTCAAGTTCTGTATTGAATTAATAATCATTGTCGACCCTCTCGCTTCAATTATCTCGCAGAGATCTCGAAATGAGTGCCACCATCATAATCACGTATTTTCCATCAAAATTAAGTAAGCTAACGATTTACTTATTTACAGGTTTTGCGTATTATTTCTTATAGCTGCTCGATTAATTCATTATTTCACAATTCTTTTCTTTCAAATTAATATAACAAAAAAAAAAATAATAATATTCAATTTTTCTAATGAACGATGAAAATAAAAAGACTCCATATACAGAGTGATACCAATATTTCTTTTCATCATTTCATTATTTTTTAAAATCGTTTATAGTCGTTAGATTTAATTATCCTGGTCATTTTCTCCTTTGCTCATTCAATCACGTGTATAAATAAATTCCTACCATCTACCCTAGTCTCGTCCTAGTACTATACAAAAAAAAACATAATTATATCGATGATAATAACCCAAGTTGATCAAAATTATAATTCTTCTTCCCTTATATTTATATTATGATTCTTTCAATGACTTCTCAGGACAATAAATCAATAATGAGCAGGTATAAACATTCAAGTTTCTTCAAGACACCGAAACATAGAATTTAAAAAAAGTTCGTGAGATCTTTTTCTTCACCGTAATTCATACATCTAAGACGTAGCTGTGATATTCTGTTGATTATCACTGGACTTGTCAATTGCTGCTATATGATCAGGCTTCTCTCCTCGCGCATACCGTTCCCACATCTTCTTGTACAACATCTCCATTCCCATTGCATACATCTTGCAGCAGAAAAGTGGACTTTCTGATCGTGCCTTCCACACTTTAGCACGAATGGCTTTTAAGTACTCTCTGTCAGTTCCCAATCGAACAGCAATTTCCTGATACTCGTGTCTCGTTCGTGCCACCAATTCTGGGCATCCAAGTGTATTGAGTTGACTGGCAGCAACTCTTGAGGCCAAAGTCTCACCAGGCAAGGTCACAACAGGAGTTCCAGTCCAAAGAACATCCATGCTCGTTGTGTGGCCATTGCAGAGAGGAGTATCAAGGCAAACGTCAGCTAATTGACCACGTCTTACGTGCTCCTCTTTAGCTGCAACGTTGCTAAAAAGAATTCTCCCAGGAGTAAGACCAAGTTGTTGAGCAGTTGCCTGCAAATTTGGCTCGCCCACTGCTGGGAAACGAAGCAGCCACAACACTGAATTTGGCACGTGCTTCAAGATATATGCCCACATGTGAAGAGTCAAAGGATCAATTTTGTAGAGCTGATTGAAGTTGCAATAAACGACTGCATCCTCTGGCAATCCATACTGCTGTCTGGTAGTAATAACAATATTCTGAGGGACTTCTTCACCTGTGGCAGTCTTTGTGTTCACGGGAGTTGGTGCCATGCCATTCTGCACGACCACACCATTTACAGACATCTGACACTGACCAGATGCAATCATAGTCTCGATTGGAGTGGTCGTTGGCAATTCTGCGACCTTAAGTGATATTTCTACAGGCTTATTCTTTGAATCCGCCACGACAATCTCACGAATCTCCTTCACCATTGTATTTTCAATCATTGGGGATAAATCAGTTGCGTTAATTACTGCCACATTGTCAGCAACTTTACCCTTCATATTCAGTTTATCAGTGAGAATGAGTCGTTCTTTCAGATGAGGAAACATTTGCTTGTGATCTCCAATGAAGTATGTGTGCGGCATATATGCAAGCTTCTCGCTGTATTGGCTGGCAAGCTCCAGTGGCGATGTTACTTCGTCTGTGATGAGATAATCCATGAAACTGGCTCCAGACGTTCCAGGATAACCCAGCCACATCACTTGAATTGGCGCTGGTCTCAGGGCGAATATTTCATTTCTCGCTCCTTTGGTGTACCCATTCATATTCACCAAAATGTGAATTCCATCGCCATTGATACGATCTGCAGCTTTCCCATTGCATGGGACTTGGGATAAATCGATAAAGTGCTCGGATTCACGTGCAATTTTCGAGCGGAAATTCGTTCCATCGTCAGCACTGAGGGCATAGCAGAAGATTTCGACGTTCTGCTTCTCATGAAGGCCTGGAATTGACTGCATCAGGTGGCTCGTCGGGTGATTCCCAAAGTCAGAAGAGACATAGCCAATTTTTAGGCGAACTCCAGCCTCACGAGGATATTTGTAGGGTTGCTTGTGGAGCACGTGGATCTTTTCGATGCATAGATTGGCATGACGAGCAGCAATGGCCTTCCTGAATTCATGAGACAGAGGATAAAGCATGGAATGATGTGGATGCACACTCGGCAAACGATTCTTGTCGAGTTGTTCAGCGACAATTGACACCAGCTTCTTCATCCTCGCCTCGTAATCTGTCCAGTCACAGGCAATTTGCAAACAGTGAGCTAAATTACAGTAGGCATCTGGGAAGTCTGGCTTAAGTTTCAGAGCTGTTCTGTACGACTGAATGGCTTCAGGAATGTTTCCAGAGTCCTTGTGGATTGATGCAAGATTTGAATGGGCGTCTGCGAAGGCTGGATTGATCTGAATTGCACGAGTGTAGCACTGCAAAGCTCCCTGAATGTCTTGCATTTCCTTCAGAGTGTTACCCATATTGGAGTAGGCATCTGCAAATGTAGGCTGGATACGAATGGCATCCTTGTAGTGCATAAGGGCCTCATTCAGCTTGCCCTGCTGCTGGAGAACCGAAGCAAGGTTACTGTGGGCTGCTGCAAACTCAGGGAATACTTCCAGGGCTTTTAGATACAGATGAGTGGCTTCCTCGATGTATCCCTGCTCACGTTTTATGTTGGCCTGTAGATAAGAAATTATTAGAGGATTGTATCCTTGATAAAGAGGGGTCTAAAAATTATTTAAGGTGTTAGGAAAAGTGTATTAGAGCTTACCAAATTATTGAGGGAATCTGCGTGGGTGGGACATAGCCGTAGGGCAGTATTGTAGCACTCTTCTGCCTCCACTACTTGACCCTTCTCCTTAAGCGCGTTCGCCAGATTGCAATAGGCATCTGGGAAGTTTGGCTGAAGCTCGATCGCTCGCCGATACGTGTCAATAGCCAAGTCAATGAGCCTGTTGACAAAATGAACAATTACAGAGTTTGATCTTAAATTAAATGCTATTATACTATTAATCAGTAGAAGACATTGTTGTAGTCGGCTTACCCTTGCTCGTAGTAGACGCATGCCAGATTACCGTGGACCACTGCATTGTTAGGACTGAGATTCAAGGCCCGCAAATACGCAGCAACAGCTCTGTAAATAAAAATCAATTTTCTAATTAGTACATGTTGCTTTTTTTATTTGACTATGTTTCGTAATTAAGTGAGGGTAGTTGAAAAGCAGAGTTTTACGTTCGCGTGCACTTTGCTTTATTGATCAGTTTTATCGCCAGGAAATGGTTTGTACATTTGGTTGCACGCTAGTTGAAGGGATTATTTATTTAAAGCGAAACACTCGCTAGAAGTTCCCACACTCTGAATACACAGTGATAAGAGTGTGAATTATTTCCCAAAGCAACTTTTTTCTTTACACAACATGTCATTGAGTGAATCTTTGCCCTTTGCGAGAGGCTGCTGATGGATACATAAGGCTCTTAGACTATTTTTAAAGGACACACATACTCTTGAATGGAGGATTGAACCTAAAAAATTCATAAAGAAGAATAAAAATACATTGTATTGTGAAGAATATTTAAGAACCTTTTAATCCAGGATTTGAGCCAAGCAATACATCCAGTCGGCACAGGACTGGTTACAGCATTTTCAAGCTGAAGACGAATAGTGGGTGCGTCTGAACCCGCGGGTGTGATCACCGTGTAGACAATAACACATTGGTACTCCATACCTTACCCATCTCTATCACGTTACCATTCCAATAATAACTATATCTCTTAAAGCTTTATATTATTAATCTAACTCAAGATTGTCTCTATTTTGCTCTCGATCACGCCTACAAGTTTATATAAACTTTTTTTCTTCTATTTTACAAAAATAAAAAACGTAGAGAGTAATCTGTTCCGTTGTATCGTTGAACGTAGGACCCTGTTTCCTTTTAATAGTGCATCATCGAACTGTCAGTCTTTTTATCATCCCTTTGTATCTCTTGTGATTATAAAATTAATTATTGTGCTTTAGCTCATCCTTTTTGATTGACAGCAAAAAAATTTTTGCTGTTTATTAGCTCCTCCTGTTTCCTTTGTAGAAGATCGTGAGAGACGTTGATCGATATTTGTTCTAAACACGTCAGGGTTCCCTTGAGAGAAAGCAGGAACATGCACACTCACTCTTGCCTTCAATTTTCTTCAATCTCAATCTTCTAGAATGACTTTTCCTCTGCTTTTGACGTTTCAAGGCCTTCGTTTGCACCCTTTAATTAAAAATATTGAATCGTGGAATTCCTTTTCTCCAACGATAGTACCTTCAGAGCTTTCTTCTCGACATAGATATAGAATTCTTTCTATTCTGACAAATGGAAAGCTTGTCAAAGGGATCTCTAATGGAGAATACTGCAAGAGATGAATCTCTGAATTGAAGAAAGAAGTCAATTTAACAGGAGTGTGTTCAAAAAAAAAAAACTACAGTAAAACCAATTACAAAGTTCAAAGGTTTTTCATTCTGTGTGCGCAGTATCGTCAGCGTGTGGGAACTTTTGTCCACCAATTCATTATTCACAGCCAAACTCCACGACCACCCAATTTTCGAGTATTGTTGCCAGACAAGTGAAATGACACATAAAGTGGACAATTTCTTTGGACGATAGCCAGCAGAAAATATATCAAGCAATATGACACACAACTGTGACACAAATTTCAACCTTTAAAAAATCATAAATAACAATGAAGAGGAAAAAAATTCTTCACTTGATACTCTTAATGTCTCTACAGGTAAATCACTGAGAAAAAAAATCCTTAAACAGTCTAAGACGGGCAGTAAACATTGAAGTAAGTATCTTATGTCTTAGACTTGTTTCTCTATTTATTCCCTAGCTAAATATCGTTCTTTAGACGTTAAGAGACCCAGACAAGAGGTCAAAAGAGTGATTGTGAAGCCAAAGACATTGTTAGAGTTAGAGTTGATTTCAAAGGATAAGTGAAGAAGAAATGAGATCGAAGTCGCCCGGTAGAGAGGCAGAAGTTGAAACGATGTGTTCCGAGGACTACGAACTAAACTACTGGCTTGGT
Source organism: Eumacrocentrus americanus (assembly GCA_018902335.1). Taxonomy (NCBI): domain Eukaryota; kingdom Metazoa; phylum Arthropoda; class Insecta; order Hymenoptera; family Braconidae; genus Eumacrocentrus; species Eumacrocentrus americanus. The sequence goes on along the minus strand of JABSMT010001549.1, from coordinate 14,058 downwards.
TGGATGCCGGGGGCGGCAGAGTGGCGGCTGGACTGTGACTCTCACCACTGGAGAGCCGGCGTCGGCGTCGACGCCGCACAGTGCGTCTGGCGACAGACACCACCAGTGGGCCTGTGGGTTGCTAGGTGATTTGTATGTGCTGTGAGTAGCTGTAGTACATAATCTTCTATCTGGTAAAACCAATGAGACTACATGATGGTACATTAGCCGTACATTGCACCGCATCTCTTGGCGCCAGACAAGACATCCAAGGATCCATTTCATTGTCCCAACGCCTCGAGCTCATTCATCTCCATCTGATGATAGAAGCTGCAGTTTTCCTCGATGAAAGAAGACTATCAGTGTCCTAAAAGAAATGATAAAATTTTGTTTAATAGTCCCAGATCAATATTAATGTTTTTCAGTGCAGACAACGCGGGCGGAGGGCTGAGAAAGTTACAAATTTGGTGGATATCGACCAGCCAAGGGCCTGAGACCAGCAACCGCCCGTTCAGAGGGCTTGCCTCGTTGCTCATGCGCCTTTTCCTCTCAACGCGTCGTTTTGACAGCGATATCTTGGCTTCATCCTCCAGCAACGTCTCTCTGTACACTCTTTCTTCTTCTTACGTCTTTTTTTTTCTATTATTGGCTTGAATCCGGGCCACGCCATCATTCATACAAACTGTCGCCGGGAAGGACACCTTTTTCCACAGCCTCTTGGCACGAATATCGGAAGCAGCAGTAATGCTTCTCTGTCCTCCATATGATTGTGACATCACAAGTAACTCAGAGGAGATGCAGCCTCGACGTGGATCGATGGATGCACCCCATGAGAAAGCCAGTCGACTGTGTATGATCCTAGCGATTCTTCCAGCTCATTCTCACTATTTGCAAGATGAGACTAAAGCATGATTTTTGCTTCGCTCATTTCCACCTATTCTCACCTCTGCAGCAATGCGGTAAATGTTTAGCTGAGGACAATCTCTTTCACACTGAAGAGCTGAATATTTAATGCTTTGTTAAGCTCGCGTTGCAGGTCTCTTTTAATTGCTCAAACGTTTAATACAATAGAGAGAAGAAGACAATTCACGGGTCGTTTGAATGAATCAACGCCAGGTCCAGATGGCACATCAAAGACTTTTCCTTGGGGGATTGTAATAAAAAAAAAGGCCTCAAGCTATTGTGTAAAGAACCTGGAAAAAGCGTGTCCCTTCTCTTTCATTTCAGACTTACAGGGGGGGGCAGAGAGGTAAGATGAAGAGAAAAAGATTTTTATAGCATAAAGGCTGGTGTAAAAAATACCTCGAAGCTCTTATCCATGGCTTCAGTGAACCTGGGAATTAGATGAAGGTAAGACTGTAAAGAACTGTCAGGTAGAAGTTTCTTGCCGAACCTACAGGGGATCGAAGGAAGCTGAGAGAGAGCAAAAGTTTTGCCGAGTCCTAGTTTTCGTAATGGACTCTATTTTTGTAAAAAAGTTTCTGAAGCTTTTAAAAGTAATGAAACAATCATAGGATTCCTCATGGTCAACTTCATGCAGTCAGAGCGAAAATTAAAAGTACACAACGAGGAAAATGACATTAAAGCTAGGAATTTTATGGCTCGAGGCCATGAGAGAGTTGCTTTCGATGAGAGGATAAGTGCATTGTTGAATTCTTGAATAGAGAAAAGTGAGGAGATTAATTTTACTTCAAGAAGATAGATCTTTTATGATGGAGAATAAGAGCACTGGATGAATGCAGAGTGGAGTAAAAAAAAAGCAATAATGCTGGAGTAATAGCAGAGCTATTGCGTCGGGTGTCATTAGATTCTGCATTACTTTCTCGCGCTCACCACTCGATATCTGCTATACGACAATGCAATTCGAGATAGCGGAATCCACATAAAACCAGAGAAAAAGAAAAGACAAAAGAGGACATTTTTACTTCTATATAAAAATCTTACAGCATTAAATTGACCCGTCCAAGGCGTAAATTTTGCGTCGGAATTTTATTTTCCAGAAAGCTCAAGTGTAAAATTAAATGTACGACTCGTGACTATCGACGATGGGTTAATTTCCCACCGCTGAAATAACTTCAAGTCGCATTTTCCTCTAGCACAGACTTTAAGACCGTCGTCTGAATGAACTTTCAACGACGGCCGATCAAACTGTGCTTAAGTATACGTTTTCTTTCTGTAGAGCGGAGGACTCGAACCGGCGACCCTTGAACTACTAGTCCAGCACGCTAGCCCATTGCCGCTACGCAGATATTAATCTCTACCAATGAAATTAGCCCACTTTGGATCACTACTTCAGTCATTATTGTCCTCTATGAATTCCTTTCGACAGTTATAACAAATATTGAATGTTCCAGAATATTCCAGGCTATCAAAATCTCTCGTAAATCCAATATCCCAACTTTCCCCGTCAACATTTGCCTCATAAAGCGACTCATAACACCGTCTTTATCCCCCAGACAGTTGTGCACAACGTGCATAAATTATATTTTTTTGCATAGCAATATCAGAACTCAGAGTTCCTTGGGATGGGATGAAACTGACAAACAGGAGAAAGAATAGCTCTTCCAAGTCGTTGCTGTAACCTTTCAATGTCATCTGATGTTCGTCAACGCAGCAAAAAGAAAAACTGGAGCATTTCTCTAGTCGTCGCTGCTCCTATGCTGTTTGCTCGCTTCTTAATTTTGTTTGTTCAGGTTGGCGGAATATTCATTAGAGCGAAAAAAAAAAGGAAAAGTGCAAGGAAAAAAAATCGACAAGTGAACTTGTCCTAGACTTTTCTTTTTACTAAGGAAAAATTGAAAGGATTTGATCATTTTATCTATAGTATTTTCAGTAATTACTCTTAAAGATAGTGAGATTGAAGTACAATGTAGAAATATATCATCTCTACTATTTATGATAAATTCATGCCGAGTTTTAATTTTTCCCTGCCAACCCGGAAGTCGGAAGGAAATCGCAAATAACAATTTTTCATCCTTGGTATCCAAGGTAACTTTCTGCAAAAATTTACGTAGCAACAGTAATACCTGAAGTTGTTCTACGCTCGTGATTCTTTATAAAGTAGTGCACAGGGTTGAGCTAATCCCCTTTCTCTAAACTTTGCTCCATAAATCGGCCAAGTTAAAAGTTTTCTTCCTCATCGTCAAGCCACGTGAATTGTCGAGAATAGTTGCTCACGGCTTGTGATCTAACTTTGCTACGGTTATCCTACGTGTTTGATCCAGGGAAATAATTACTTGTCGAAGTATATAGGTAGCTGCTCGCTCCGATGCGTTGGTAGTGAAACGTTGGCTTCAAGGACTCGATAATTTACGACGCAAGTGGAATACGTTATAGAGTACTGCCGATAGCATAGGAACGGAAGAGAAACGAACAGGAGGAAGTCATAAAAGCGATGATGAGAACGATAGTGAAATGGGTAGTATAGAGTACGTACACTTGTATATGTATAAGTATATAGTTCCCACCCCTTGGTGTTCAAAATTGGGAATCGTTGAATTCCTGATGACGTAGGCGAGACCGTGATAAGAAAGCTGATTATCGAATTCAAAAGAAGAGCCAAAATAAAGTCTTAATATCTAGAATCGCTATTTCAGTAAAGCAATTGACGAAAAGTCTATCTCGAGAGAGAAAGAGTTCTCGAATCATTTTAAAAGGGGATTGCTGAGGGAAGTGATTTTCCAGTCTGAGAGATAATCGTTGGAAGGTGAAAAACAAGGATAGTATAAGCCATGCTGGGCTGGAGAATTCGATAATAATAATAAAAATAATAAATAGAATGTTCGAAATTATGACGAAGATATAGTCGGAGGAGACACTGTAAATCAATAAAGGGCACACTGAAAATCCCTCGTCCACCATCGCTGAAGATGAAGAGCAGGCTGATGAGAAAAACGCCGTAAAATACGATATTAGTGATGAAGAACGCCATTTCTTTTATTTCCAAAATGAATAAGCTGATTCTACGTCGATTTCCACTTGGATTTCTCATTCGATTTTAGTGCCCGGATGTGGAATAAATGGGATTCGTATCAAATTTGGTGTCATATCTAGTCACACCAAGGGGGACCATTTCGCAAAAGAAATTCTCAAATACATTACAGATAGTTTTTAAGTTAGCCCTGAATAAGAAATTTAATTATTGAGGTCAATAAATTAAAAGAATTCTAAAAAATAGACAAGCTCACCGGTCAAAGATCCTGGCCTCCTTGAGTACATTCCCAAGATTGATGTAAGCATCCAGGAAGTTTGGATCGAGAGCAACGGCCTTCTCAAAGTGATGAATAGCAAGCCATATTTCGCCCTGGGCGTTGAAGACACAACCAAGATTGCTCCATGCCACAGCAAAGTCTGGACGTGTCTCGATGGCCTTCAGGTAGCATGCCTAGAGTCAAAGTTTTTGATAAATGTTAGAGAGATTTATGCTCGCGATTCTGACTAGGCGCGCCGCGCTATTCATGCCCGTCCTCTCTCATTCCTTGCCGCGCTGCCGCTCATTGCAACGTGTTTCCTAAGCCTCATAATTCAAGTGACAAAGAACGTAGTAACGCAGCTATAATTGTCCTTTAGCTCTCCAAGAAAATGATAAAGAAGAAAAATTAAAATGAATTGATAAAAAAAAATCATTGTGGCTCTGATCCAACGTTCTTTCTCTCTTCCTGTGTCAACCACCAGTAGAAAACACGTTGCAATATTTAAAAAGCCAGGATGTGGGTGGATGTCCTCCTAGATAGAACTTGCTTCCCTATTTTCTCTTTCAAATTGTCTTTAGGTAGATAAAAAGAAAATAGTCAAGAAGTGACGATAAAAGCTGTCGCCACACATATGCTATGTACTGCAGAGCAATAAAGCGAATTCTCAACGATCCACTCTCCTCTTTTAGTCTTTTAGATTTTTTTTTCATTCGCTGTCGTATCAACTTCCTTTAGACGACAGACATTCCCTCCAGGGAAGAATGAATGTACCACGAATGTGACATCCGGAATCGAGTGGATCGATTTTTCTTTCATTTATCCTTCTCCCTTTGCCAGTGCTATTCGACAAAGATATTTCTTTCTTCTCCTTCTCATTTTCCCGTTCCTTCGACACTTGTCTCCTCAATTCTTTGGACTATTTCATTTGCTTTGTGTTGAAAAAAAATTTCTCTGAGATTCAAGACACTGAGGATGGACTCCAGGATGCCTAGGAAAGGTTGAGAGGCGCGCGCGGAAACGTCACACTCGATTTGGATGCTAACAATTCTCCGGAATGCGTCCGGTGGACTTGATAGCACTCTCTTCAGTTCTTCCAAAACACTAGGAATAATAAATAATAATGAGGAATTTTTCCTTCCATAGCCCAGACAAATGTCTTTGGGTAGCTCTAAAACAAAAATTAAATTGCAAACAATCAAGAAGAAATAAACGTATTTCGTGTGTATGACATTTCCAGTTTCATAATAAAAAAAAAACAGTAAATTCGCGCTTATCGAGAGGCGGGCTTGCACCTTAAAACTGTAATAAATCCGTACCTAAAAAATAAATAAAAGGGGAATTACGGATGGCCGGTCTCAGGACAATGAACTGAGGAAAATGAGGAAATTTCAGGAAAAAGGATTCTATTTCCTCTCATCTATTACGTAAATTAATCAACAAAATTAAAGACTCCCAAGATTCAATAATTTACTGAAGAGTATTCTTAATTATTTTCACAGACAATCCAACTGGAGATACGAAATGAGATTCTTCTTACTTACTGCTTTGAAAGTTAAAGGTTTCCTTTAGCTTCAGCTAGCAAAATACAGATTGATGTTTTATTCATGTCTTAGAAGGCTTGGGAGGATGGAAGGATGGGACAAAGACCGGCCTCGGGAGCTACATTACCTTCAGTGTACCCTTTGGTAGGTTGACGGTAGGTATGGGTCGCAAGCTCTCATACTAAACTTAGACTGAGAGACAGTGTGTGTTACTGAATGAACCAGATTCAGATTTCACCCTTTGACGAAGTAACCGGTGGATAACGACCGATTGCATAGCTCCAAGTTCCTCTCCTAGAGTTGATCATTCCCCATCCATAACAATAAGACAGCTGCGTTAATGTCTCTTCAATAACTACTACGTCTCCTCACACTCAACCTTTATTTTTTTTTCTTTTTCTAATTAAGTATTATGTATCTATTTTTTTTATCTGGAAATATACTCGTCAGCCACGTGGAAATACTTCTAATTAAGAATGTATTCTCTCTTTTGTGAGAATAAAATTGTTCCTTTCAAGACAATCATTTCATTTTGATGAATAATAAATCTGTTTATTGTGATGGTTTCATATCAATCTGCATCGGAGCTGAACGAGTGTTTGCAAAATGGAAAAAATATAAATAGAGATCGGCATGAATCCTCAGGAATGATGAATTATATAGCAGAAAACTTCCCCTCATTTGTCGCATTACTTAAATTTTAATAAAGTGCGCTCACAGAGTGAAACTCATCCAGCGAGATTGTTATTATTTATTTATTTATTTTTACTTGGAAGAATATTTTTTAAAAAAGTAATGGCTACATTTGGAACTTGGAGCAAACTCAATCGTGGTAATTAATTCAATCTGTGAACGCGCTAATGAATGTTCGCCAGCGCCGCGCTGCAGTAGAATACTTGACCAACAATATGTGCATTTTCCAACAACAAAAAGAAATAGAGCTTTTATGGATAAAGATGATTTATGAGTGAAAATTAACGCAATTTATAATGGAATTGTTTGCAAAGATCCCAATACAAAGTGCTTCTGAGTCTTGAATAATTTTTTCAACAACATTTTTGTTGATTTGTTCAAAAAAAAATTTTTTTTCTCAAAATAATAGCGTACCAAAGTCAAGTAAACTCGCGCCAATAATACCAGATGAGACCAACTACTGAAGTATACATATAGCAGTACAAAAAAAAAGATGAAACACAATTAAAAATGAGGACCTAAGATGAACTTAAAAACTACACACGCGCACGCTATTGATCCTATTTCTTTTTTTTTATTACCATAAAGTAATAACTACAAAAAGGACAATTGTTTATGTGCAAGGAAGCAGAGAGATAGGATCAACAATACATATTGTTGCACGTGGAAGCACCATTATGTGTATATGTGGGTGTGCTTTATTCCTCTCAAACTTTATTCACCAGCTGATGCTTCCACGTCGCGCGATTTCCAGTAACGTGTTCTTGCTGCCACTCCAACAATTTCAAAACCTAAACCCACGCTTCATACTTGATACCATTGAAAGAAAGTCCCCTGAGCATTAACTAATGACTGAGTTCGATAACTTAACGAAAAAGAAATCGAAAAAAATTCAGTTAAATCATAATAAAAAAATAATTGATTGACTTCAAATAATGGCATCAAGCATGTAGCCAGAAAACATTTTCAATAACAAAGAATGCACGGTGTTTAATCTGCAATCAAAAGAGTATCAATCAATCAATGCTGAAACGAGAGAATCGAACATTTTGATGGCAGATGTACATATATATAATATCATGATGAATATGCTCGCGCGTCGCGCAATGTATTTTTGCAGCAGCCAAAAGAAAGGCAGCTTTCCGCAATGAGCAATGGGATAAAACAAATGCAATAAATCGCTCTACACATTCCTCAGAATTTTGCCAGCAGAAGCACATGCACACTATGTATTAGTACTCTTTCAAAATAAAATTCTCAAATTATTCCACTTCTAAAATTCAAAGAAATTATTCTTAGATATTCATTTACCATGTGAATGAAAGAAACTTCGAGAAAGAGTACCAATTCATATTATCGTGTCACGTGCCATCGATAACATTTTGCTCTGCGTTACATTTAGGGCTTACCTTGGCTTCGTCAAGTCTCGCTAATGCTTTCAAAAGATTACCGAGATCGCTGCGAACACAATAGAGATCCTGGAAGCAAAAAAAAACAATATTTATTAATTTATCTTCAATCATGAATAATATTTATTCACTCTTAGTGTTGCAATAAACTTACAGGATTATATTGCAGGGCTGTAACGTATGCTTGAACGGCCTGTTCCATGTCCCCAGCAGCTACGAGAGCTGCAGCCAAGTTGATGTACCCATCAATAAAGTCTGGTTTTAGCCGGACAGCGTGTCTATAATTTTCCAGAGCTTCCTGAAGCTGTCCTCGCTCTTTGTACACGTTTCCCAGATTGCTGTAAGCCTCAGCCAGCAGGGGGTTTTGCTTGATAGCCAAGCTGCTGTAGTGTGCAGATCTAAGAACAATAAATGTCTGTTATGAGACCCTGTCTCAAAGGAATAATGTATTTGTTAAATGAAAAGTTGAATTTTATGACTCACTTTTCAAGTCGACGACACTGAAAATGAATAGATGAAAGTAGAAGCAATACTCCAGTGTTATTTGTCTCCTGCCTCCACAGTTGCATGCAGTGTCGCTCAGCATTTTCATAATCCCCTGCTTGATACTCTCGGTGTGCCAGCTCCAAAAGCCCTGTAATACATTGAATAAAAATAGAAGTTAATTTACATCATTAAGCTTTTTCTTTTTCATTTATCACGAACTATTTAAATTTTGTCATGGGTACGAACAATAAGTATCCACAGCTAATGTCACAGTCTGCTCTCCTCCATTGTGACTCTCTTTGGCTTTAGAGTCTTGAGTAACTACTAGAATATTCGGTCCACTTCTCCAATCATTAATTCCATTTCCCAAATTTCCTGCGCTAATGACTTTATTGTTCCCCGTTTGATTCGTCGCGATAAAATTCGATAATTGTCTACTGCTCATTTTTCCTTATGCTTCGCTTCTCTCGCAAATAGAAAGTGCTCAATCAAAACAGATGCTCCAAAAGTATATCTGCTGGATTTCTCGCACTGAATCAACCGATGCTTGATTCTATTTCACGTTGAAATAGATGTTGCTACGAGTCGCTTCGGTTCACAGTTAACTAGGTAATCTTCTCCTGCATAGAGTCCAGGTTTGTCGTCGTTGAATTGCGGAGCGACGGGGGGTCGGATGGAGAGGCAAGGTAAATGCGATAAAGTGAGGGGGGAGAGAAGTGTCAGGGACGTGATGAAGAGTCAAGAGACCCGTAATTTCCTCGTACCAAAATAGAGATCTGATTCATATATGTCCTTGTCTTTTTCTTTGTCAATCTTGAACCATTTTTTGAGAGCTTCCAGGATCGTTCAGAAGGAAGTCAAGGAGGGCTAATGGTGGTGTAAAAGCCTTGGATAAGGGACATTGACTGGGAATTAATGTACACTCCTGAGCGTGGATACTGAAGGAAGGGCTCCAAGCACACTTGGCAGTTGGTCTGGCAGGCAGATGGAATCGTGGCCAGTGGAATATTCCACTGGCTTTTTGGGGGAACGATCAGAGGGGAAAAGAAAGGCAAGGACAGAAGAGGGGCAGAATATCCCCTTACGGCTGTGGCCCAGGATACAGAATGAACAAAGGAAAAAGGACCTGAACCGTATCCTTTGTCAAGTCGAAGGGTCCTGATTGCATTGGAGCAACCAAGTCACAATGACAATACGCACGATAGATTCAATGACAAATATTTCTTGTCGTTGAAGCTAATTAGTTAGCTTCTAAAAGATCGTAGAAGACTAATGATGATTAATTAAATAATCCTACTTGAATCTTAGATGATAAAAATCATTTGGTATTAGTAACAAAACATTGTCTTTTCCTTTCTAAGGTTGCTTGATGTGTTTCTTAATGAGTTTTTCCAGCTAATTCTGGTTTCTCCGAGACAAAATAGGTACCATAAAATGTGATTAATCTCCATCACATGCAATCTCATTTGCGAATGTCCTAACCTGACTCGCACAATCAGCCATACTTGGCTGTTCCCTGAGAGAAGTGGGATCAATACGAGAGGTCGTGTCGCACGTGTTCATGGAAGAGCACGCAATCAAAGATATACACATACTACCTAGATATTGATGAGCGCGTTGTAGGTTATGTTTCTCAATCAAAGCAAAAAATTCAAATTAAACCGCTCTGTCACGTGATATCCAGCTAACCAATAAGGTTAATGGCCACGATATTTCGAGATATTGCGAGTTTTTCGATATATTTTCGAGTTGAACCCGTTCATGGATTTTTTAAGAAGGGATAGGTTATGTTTCAAAATCAAACAAAAATTCAAATTAAACCGCTCTGTCACGTGATATCCAACTAACCAATAGGGTTAATGGCCACGATATTTCGAGATATTGCGATTTTTTCGATATATCTTCGAGTTGAACCCGTTCATGGATTTTTTATGAAGGGACATAGATCTAAAAAATTGATGCGCCCTCAAGAGGTATTTTTCAACAGAATCTCGTGTTATTTTTTTCTCGCTTTTTCCCAGCGCGATTCTCAAAAATTAAAAAAAAAATACTCACCGACTGTTGACAATTGCTGAATATCATTCATCTTGAGTATAACGCTCGCACCTCCAATTTGCTGATGACCCTGTTGAGGTTGTTGGGGTGCTTGCATCGTGTCCTTGCGAGAAAAGTCGAATTTAATTTGCCAATTCACTCTGTTACGTGTATAATCTGCGAACGTCGCGCGTCACGCGTGTTCGCCTCAATGCACCTCGCTCACCAACAATATTGGCCTCTCTGTCTGTGTCGTCGTCCTTTAATCGCTCTCTCACGGATTTCAATTGCCCGCAATGACTGCACTCTCAATTTTTTTTGTCCCTATACACTGATAATTATGTAGTCGAGCGGTAATACGTGGCGCCACGACAATATTTTCAAGCCAACGAATTAAAATACCGAGCAGAGTGATGTGGAATGGAGCGATCACCTCGACAAGTCGACGCCGCCATTTTGAATAGATTCGGGTGGGGTGTCAGGATGGACAGACTCGTTAACCAGGTGGAGGAGTAGGAGGACATAGAGAGGAAATTCTAACCTCTTCTGCGACGTTCGGTGGCAGAAATAATGGCCTGTAGTCCCCACCGAGGTGCAGTTCTCCAATCGTAGGGCATTTGTACAAGAATGCTAAGCATCGGATTGGATATTTGTCGCATTTGCGTCTTGTTTACATGTGTGGCGCCTGCGTACGAGCGAGACGACCCCATGTCCATGTGTGATCCCACTCTTTCGTCAATGGTCGCAGTGCCGCCGCCATTCTCAGCCCTTCTCAACTGCTCGCCGGCACTGCATGGTCTTGTGCTCCATCTTGACATTATTTTATTTAATTTCTGATTTTATAATGGCGGATAACAAGGAGAGGACTTTTATTATGATCAAGCCTGACGGCGTTCAACGTGGACTCGTCGGGAAAATCATTCAGCGATTTGAGGAGAAGGGCTTCAAGCTTGTGGCCATGAAAATGGTTTGGGTAAGTGTTGAATATTGAGCTTCATCGCAGATGCCACATTGTTGGCACGTGCTCGCCACATTTTTTTTATCGTCTAACGTCTCGGAGTTATTTGTTTTGTGTTCCAGCCTTCTGAGGATCTTCTGAAGCAGCATTATGCTGACCTGGCTACCCAATCTTTCTTCCCAAGCCTCATGAAGTACATGTGCTCTGGTCCCGTCGTTCCCATGGTCAGTAATTTAAATATAAATCAATATGAAGCCTTAAAAATACCACCACTCGTAGACGCATATATTGAGAGAAGTGATTATATAATGTATTTGTTCAGGTCTGGGAGGGTCTGGATGTCGTGAAAACTGGCCGTGTGATGCTGGGTGAGACCAACCCCAAGGACTCTGCTCCAGGCACAATTCGTGGCGATTACTGCATCCATGTTGGACGCAACGTCATTCATGGATCAGATGCCGTGAAATCGGCTGAGAAAGAGATCAAGTTGTGGTTCGGTGAGAAGGAAACGAAGGAAGTCGTCGACTGGTCTGCTTGGGCTGAAAAATGGATTTATGAATAATTATTTTACTCTTCAATAAACATTTAATTATGAGAGAGCTCCCACAACTGCCTATGTGATTTATACCGATGAATTTTTGAAGCTAGAAAGCAAAATATGTCTTATGCTGATTTCAAATAACAATAAAACATTTCCATTCCTCTAATATTGATTGTTTTTTCTTCAATCTCCAATACGTGTATTTGTAACTTGAAATAATTTCTAGGGGCATTGAGGGGAAAGAATAATATGGCAACTTGATTTACAGTATACGTGTAAGAAAGATTTATTCATCATCTTGAACAACAGTGGTTTTTTCAGAGACATAAAGACCATCCAAGAATTTTCTGATGTCCTTATTCTTCACAGTCGTCGATTGTTGGATGAGGGCAGCTGTAACAAACACAATTATCATTAGATTTATTGCATGTCTACTCGAATAAAAAGTCTTTGTCATAGGTTTATAACATTACACAAATAAATAAATAATAATACTTTAATAAAAAGGGAATAAAAAATTCAAGAATCAAGTTTATCATCACCTGATCGAGAAACATCTTCCAAGGAGTTACCCTCGAGGATGAGCTCGTCCTTTTGTTTAGCAGAATTGCTCACGGTGACACCGGGTGCCATCTTAACACGCCTGATGTATTTCTCACCGAGGAAATTTCTGATCTCGATCACACTGTTGTTCTCAGTGGTTACGCAGTTGATGGGGAAATGAGCGTACACCGCACGCATTTTGTACATGTAGCCCTTAGTAACTCCCTTCAACATGTTCTCAATGTGTGAGCAGACAGTCCTCACTGCTGCGAGCTCCTTCTTGGTGCCAAACCATTTCTCTACTCTCAAAGTCCTCGGATCGATCATCTAGAAAGAAGATACCAATTAAAAATCAATTTCTTCATTCTTCAATTGAATTATCAATGGGTAATTTTGAAAAGCATCAGTAGAGGATGACTCATTTATAATTAAATGAAGGGGAATCCAACTAAATCATCATTTAGAAGTTATTTGTTTTTAAAAATATATCAAATGGACATTACAATGAATTTACGTGGTTGTACAGCGATACTTACGCGAATATCAAGGGCCAGATGTTTGAAAGAGCGCTTGAGGACACCTCTGGGCCCTTTAACAGTCACCAGCCTAGACTTGGCCGACACAGTCAATCCCTTTGGGATTTTCACGCATTGGTTTGTGGCGATTTGTTTCATCTTGTAGCTAAACAAAGAAAATTCACATAATTAATGAAATTATACTTCCAAGATCTTACTTCTTTCTACTTTTATCCACTGGATTTCTAAATATTTTCACTGTTTACAATTTTGATTTTGAGGTTATGAGACAGAGTTACATGCTCCATTCGGCGTTGCTAATGATTAAAATGAAATAATGTAAATTATTAATGACGAACTATTGCTATTAATCATTCATTATGCACATTTGTTTACAAGTTATATCGACTTCGTAGGTAAATGGAACAGTGACAGATCCGTTGTTGCTCAAGAGAGGTTAGAAACTCGACCACTTGGAATATTTTATTCGAGTAAAAAAAATAATACCACAGCATGAAAGAATGCACAGATTTGTGAATAGAACAATTAAAATAACGGAATATTTTCAATGTTTCGCGTCGATTCAATTGGATATAATTCCACGAGAAATCGCATTACCTTTCTCACGCCAGAGGAGAACCAGAAAAGAGGGAACATCCAACGGAAGAACCCAAAAATGGCCGTTTCTATCGAGGTGAGTTGAAACTGAATTATCCAATCTGAGGCTTAGCATTCTTGTATAAGTCTACTGTGATTGGATAGCTTCATTTCGACTCGTTTCAGTGGGGAGAAACTAAGCCAATAAATTTTGAGCAAGATGGCGCAGCTGAGAATTTGAAATTTCCCGCTGCCCAGAGATGGCAGCACTTCATTGTCAACAATTGAAAAATATTCAAATACACAATAATGCACGACAATTGAAGAGGGAAATTAATTGATAACTTTTCAATTATAATTTCGAATGCAATTAATTTTGAATTATTCTTCCTTACCGATACAATCGAATAATTGATAAAACAGTTTTTGGAAATGTCAGGTATTTATTTCAAAAGTTTTTTTTTTGTATAACAACTATAGCTTCGGCATTGTCAAACTATATACCTCATTATTTTGAAATTCATCTGAAATTCATAATCATTATTATTCCCTTGTGAATTTATTATTTC
>JABSMT010001548.1:0-10454 GCA_018902335.1 Eumacrocentrus americanus | reverse complement strand
AAACATAAACAAACAAATAAAATAAATTTTTACGTCGGAATTCATGAATATTTGAACGCAACCCGCAAAAATTTTAACCTAACCTCACATTTAACTCCGATGAAAATGCGGCCATATCGAATAACATCGATAAACAGCACGAACTTCCGAGCCCTGCTTATGAGCACATGTAACGAGCTGGATCACATTCGTGTTGCATTGGCGAATACATTTGCCGCGGGCAAACAAGACTATTGGGACAATTCGCACCGAGCGGTCGACATAACCTAGAAATCCTGTGTTGCGCGACAAAAGAGGGAAACGACGTAAGTGCTGCTCGAAACGATAAATCACCGAGAAATAAGTTATTTTTATATTGTTATCCTTAAGACAATTGTTGTTTATCTCTTGTGAATGAAGAATATATATGTATATTGCGTCTTATTGTCTTACAGAACTCAGGCAGAGAGAAAGAGAGAGAGAAGGCAAGGAATTCGATGTGCGGATCAACACGACTTATTAATATTAATTTACAACTGCTCACTGTCGTTGTATTAACCGACAGACGACCTTGCCTCTAATTTTATTCGTGATTTTCTTTAGGGTCATCTTGTTCGTTGGTTCGTTTACGTTATGTCCAATTAAACCAACTGTATGTGTGCGTTGACCACGTTTTTCGTTGGATATGTCTCTAAATCTCTGACGAAATCCCGGTGGGTGTGCATACTATTTTGGATTGGTCTGAAAAGAAAACAAGAAAGAATGAAATTTGCATAACACGTTCTGAATATGAATATCAACAGTATTCTGTGATAAGGTTTATTATTACTATTATTGTGTTTTTGTAGTGATTTAACATATTTTTGGTTTTATAATTATTGTTGTAGATAAAACGGAGGACACAGGTGACTTGGATAAGCCGAGAAATGTTAACGAGGATAGTCTTGAAGTGAAATGTCCCGAAGCCTGCCAGATAGAGTCGCAGGGCTGTATTATGCCCATGGCCTCTTCTGTTCATCACATCCAATTGCAGTTCTTTCTCTGGCAATTTCAGTTGTCTTACTATGCTGGTTTGTTACTGTTAAAGCACAATTTCGTATAGTGAAGCTTTATGAAAGGAGATAATTCAAGAATTATGAAAAATTTTGGAACACTTTTATTTTTATGAATATCTCGAAAACTTTAGGAGATATAAAGAAATATTGTTGGACCTTTTTTATAGGGAATTGAATTCTCTACAAAAAAGGTTTCTTGTATTTTTGTCGTATTTCGTGTAGTTTTCGAGATATAATCAATTTTGTCAAAGATTTTATTGAAAAAGTTATCTTGACTTATCTTTTACTGCTTCACTACTGAATTTACAGTTGCTATTAAATAAGTATTGTTGTAGTCTGAATATTTATTAGTAATATTGTACTTTTCTTTTTTAGTTACCCGCTGGTGAATTTGCCGATGCCTGGCAACACACCGAAGGCAGTGATCAATCAAACGATAGCACCTGTAAATGGATCAGAGAGCCGCCCGGCTTTGTATATACAACAGGTGGCCCTCAGAGTTGGTGTTGTTCCGTGGGCAGAAGATCTCGCTCTCTCGGATGCCTTCAGAGCACCACTCTATGAAGTCTTTAATTTGCTTGAGATCATACAAAATTATCAAGACCAGGAAACGTAAATATTTGTACTATTTTCATCATAGTCCGAGTTTTGTGCAATGACTTTATTTGAATTTTTGTTTCGTTGTACTTTTTTTAGAACGAAAACTCTTGGTCAAGTGTGTCTGCACATTGAAGCAGTGAAGAAGAGAAATCCAAAGAAAGGCGAAATTTTACCTGAATACAATTGCCTTGTACTGTCGCCAGCCAATTTGTGGCAGCAAAGTATTGAAATGTTCAATCAAGATTCGAACCTCCTTGGTACAATATTTTCGTATCAGGTAAGAATTTCAAAAATTTCATTACAGATTTCTTCGTATCTTTCTAGCATTGAAACGTAAATGATGAATTTTTTCTATTTTCCTAGAATCTTCAAAAGGGAAAGATAAGTCTTGCTGAAATGATGTTTGGAATGAACTTGAAGGAGACAGGCATTAAGAGATATCCAGTACGAGTACGACAGAGAATTTTACAGTATGCCGTCACGGTATTCATGAAGGAGTACGATCATAGGTAAATAAAACACAGCAAGGAACATCAACTCATTAAATAGTTGACGATAAACGTTGGTGATGAAGAAAATTATATATTTTTCAGATTCATCAACGGTTTGAAAAGTCGTTTGACTACGTATTACTCACTCCATCAGCCAAAAGATAAAAATTTCACAAGCTCTCTGCCGACAGACGAGACTCTTCACATTTTCTATCCTGGTGAATTCAATTATAACGATTTTTTTCCCCTGATGATGACGTTCTTCGCTCTATTTTTCTACGTATATTTCTCAGTTCGTAAAATCGAACTTATTAAATCAAAAATTGGAGTGGCATTTAGTGCTACTATCACTGTTATATCGTCACTTTCAATGACAGTTGGAGTTTGCTTTTTCTTTGGATTGACTCTTAGTCTGAGTGGTAAGGAAATTTTTCCATATCTAGTCGTGATTGTTGGACTTGAAAATGTACTGGTGCTGACGAAGAGCGTTACAAGTACACCAACACATCTAGATGTCAAAATTCGTGTAGCTCAAGGATTATCAAAAGAGGGATGGTCAATCACAAAGAATCTTCTCACAGAAGTAACTATTCTGACTATTGGGTTGTTTACATTCGTACCAGCGATTCAGGAGTTTTGTATTTTCGCTATAGTTGGACTACTCAATGATTTCTTCCTGCAATTGGTTTTTTTCTCAACAATCTTAGCTGTGGACATTCGCAGAATGGAATTATCAAGTGACAATTCTAAATTTCATTTTACCAATATGCTGTCGACAAGAAAGCAACAGTTTACAACGACGATATCCAATAAAAAGCCACATATATTTCGATCTAAATCTCATCCACGCCTGAATGGCATGACTACAGGACCGACAAATGTTATTGCACCTACGTCGCAAAATACACAGACTTTAGTAAAAATTCCAAAGCGACTGAGACTCGTTCACTTCTGGGCCAGGACTCGAATCTTTCAACGTGCTTTCATGGTGTGGATGGTAGTGTGGATAAGCATGATCATATATAATTCAGGAATAATTGAGCACTTGATACATCTGAGTGACACTTTGAAACCCGACCCGGAAGTGTACAGCTACACTGTCGACAGACCACAAATGCTGAAGAGCTATGTTGAACTGAAGACCATGAAACCGGTTGTAACACCTACGAGTCCGCCAAGCATTCTGAACGACCAGGTAAATAATTGCAAATGGAATTAGATCAATGATAATTGTATTGAGAGACATTTAGTTGAAATACCATAAAGCAAAGAAATATTGAATAATTGATGTACCATTAAAATGTTATTTAATCTAAGAAATTGAATAACTGCAATTATTCACTATATTTTCTTGGCTATTGATCTTTTTTTTAATTTTTTCTCGGAGCAGAGTAATGAATTTAATCATTTAATTGGCAGGTTCACAACACGAACAACATAACAGAAGAATTGAACAAATTAAGACCTGTAGATTTCCCTCCATGGAATCGATTATCTCTCTATCACTGGTCTTCAATCCTCGCCCTGTACAATATTTCCATAGCTGGCGAGCAATTAACGATACTTCCAACGATAAAGATCTCACACGCGGTCAACCCTCAATTGGCTCGACAAATCAATAACCCAAATGACGTGCAGCTGTTCCAATGGCAAAGTTTAGCCACTGCTGCTCTCGATCCATGGGATTTCTCAGGTTTGTGAATACATATAAATTCAAACAAATTCTTCGATCCACGAATAACGTTTTATAACGACTTGAATCATTCACTTTCAGACATCGAAGTGCCTATGAGATCAGAAGGTCGCAGTTTTAACACCGATGCTCCCTTTGTTCCATCAAGTCCTATGGAAATATTTTTAGCCGCTCTGCTCTGTCTGATCAGTGTTATCGTAGTTGCGTACACCATGGTCGTTCTCTACCGATGCATCTGCACACGCAACTATGCAGAATGGCGAGCAAGTTGGCATCAACAGGAGAAGACCCAGGACTCTTCAACACAACTTGTTCTGGAGGCATTGCCCCTCGTGTTGGATGGACACACCCAGGAGGTCGAGTGTCTAGCCACAGATGGTAATACGATAGCTAGCACGTGTCTAGCTGGCCACATAAAAGTTTGGGACGCAACAACAGGCGACATGCTGGCGCACATTGACAGAAAGAAATTCTTCAGCAGTTCGCAACGAGAAGTAATTAATCCAACTCCAGATCCCGATGAATTTATGTCCGATTACGAGAGTGGTTCTCCACCATCTAGAGGTGAAATAGACTCTATCAATTCATTTGGTTTGTACTCAACTCCACCAGTCAATCACCAGCACAAAGCTTCTCCTGGTTCCTATATTTATCGAGCTGGACACGTGAAGAAAAGACATTCTACTAATTCTCTTGATTCTGATTACCAGATAAATGAATATTCCAACGACAGACGAAAGGCTTTTGCACGATTGGCAAATCAGACTTTTGAATTTCCTGATTTACGCTCGTCGATCAACACGAAATTCTCAACAATGACTTATGCTCCAAAGCAGACAAGCTATGAAAATGGATTTGACTTTGGTGATGGTTACAAACGACTTTTTGATCAATACAAAAAACCAGTGGACAATATCCACCGATATGGAAGTAGTGAACTTTTGAATGGAAGTTTAGGACAATTGAATAAGCAGGATTTCACTGACAGTGCTACATCACTTGATACCGATAAAACATTACAATTTGCCCACAATATTGCACCAATATGGTGTGTAGACTATCAAGACAATATTATTGCAGTAGGATGTGGAAACGGGGTTCTCGAATTTTGGGAAGGGACTACTGGACGATTTAAATGTTTCTTTGATGACGGATCCGGCTTGGGCATCTCTGCTGTTAAACTAGTTTGCAATAGAGTGATAGCAGCTAAGCTAAATGGGTCAGTTGATTTCTTAGAGTTAGAGAGGTACAGCGAGGGCCATCAAATCGGTTGGGGTTTCACTTCGGGACGAAGAACTCATGTTAGAACAGGCAGTGCCGGCTCGCCTATGGACATCAATAATCCCCTGCCAGATGAAGATCTGCGTTGCCTAAAAAAAGGCTCTCACAGAGCACATCAACAGGCGATTACTGTGCTCGACAGTGAAGGAGGTCGTGTGCTAACAGGAAGTCAAGATCACACTCTCAAAGTCTTCAGATTAGAAGATCAACTTCCATTGTATACATTACATGGGCACTGTGGCCCAATATCCTGCTTATTTATAGACAGAATGAGCCCAATGACGTCTGGCAGTGGGTCACAAGACGGACTGCTGTGTGTCTGGGACTTACTCACAGGTATAAAATATTTTTTTAAATTACTTTTTATCCCGAGGTTTCTTTAAACTGCGATCTTTGGATTTAGGAACGTGTATGTACAGCATTCAAGCACACGATGGTGCTATAGCTGCAATTACGTGCTCGGCGTCGTACGTTATCAGCATCGGTACTGATGAGAGGCTCTGTGTTTGGGAACGTTTTCAGGGTCATCTTCTCCATGCTCTGCCTGCGCACAGAGCGGCCTATAGTCTTCAATTAGTTATGCTCACGCATCAACTGCTCATCACTAGCAATCAGGTAAGCAATAACAGGTTCCATTTAGTGATACATTAATGATACATGAGAAATATTCTTTCGGTGATTAATTTGTATTGCATTAATTTTTTACAGGGTTCTTTAGTTGTTTGGGATGTTAGGACAGGCGAGCCTGTGAGAGAAGTGAGATTGGATCACAAAGACAGTTGTGTTTATGTGAAGCAAATGCTTGCTCTGAGGGATAGCATCGTCTGTGACTTTGGTCGACAATTACGTATTGTCAGATTCCCAATAATTTCCGATAAAATGGATTAAACTATTCGTTTATCGATGTACATAGCTAATTGTTATTTGATATCCCAGAAACGCTTTTTCAGCTTTTATTTGTTTTTTTTTTGCCAAATATGAATTTTTTTTCATTAGAATATTTTACGAATGTACGAATGGGTGCATGATAAAAGAAAGTTCATAATGAGGCAATTACTTTAGTCAAATGGCTGTGCTACATATTTGTGTCACGTTAGAACAGTTTGAGATCAAAAGCCAAATGTTTAGCAATCATAATTTACGATTTAAATGAAACATTAAACGAATTTCTGTATATGAAAGTGTACATATAGTTATGGATATATTTCACATCATGAGGCTGGTTTTCCAAGTCCAAATAACTCAAACAGCATATCGCGATGATTAATTATATTTTACAAATCAAATATATTTAGATACATATGATTAATTTATACATCAATCACGCCTCATAAAAATTTTTATCGTTGTAAATGCGTGTAAATGAAGATTCATCATTAAATGTTAAAAACCTATAATGGTGAATCTTGAATTGATGTAATATTTTTTATTTTATAAATTATTCTGAATGTGTGCACTGTACTGACTGAGATGCAACCAATTGTACACAACAATTTACTGTGCATATTGCAATTTGTGAGTGCCTTCATTACATCCGTCATTGTAGTCTCAGTGATGATTGTGACGTAGTAATCTAATATTATAAATTTGTAAAAAAAAAAAATTAGAAATACGGCATGGACGAATAGCAGATTTATTCCTAATTATTTATTGTCAGAAATTTATTTGATATCTGGTAAAGTAATCACACTGTATAAACTATTGGCCAGAGAAAACTGAATCCAATATCAAAGTATCATGTATGAATATTTTATATAGAAAAAAAAAAGAAACTAACTGTGATGGAATTTTTTAAGATGCATATTTAGCTATAGCACGAGTTCTTCGCCCAAGCCGTGTCGAGTTTTTTTAAAACCTAGACATAAACATATTTTAATAAGCCGAAGTTATAAAATAAATGATGCGGGGCTCATATTTTTTATGCGTACATTTTCATAAGGCAGCTGACAAAAAGATTGATAAATGCCTAAGTAATATTTCATTCATAAGAAACATTTATTCTTATAAAATTATCATAATATTTTCCTATAATTACTTAACACATATATTTCCTTGTGTATAGACTCAAGGCACGAATTTATAATGTATAAACGTTCCCTTTAGAGTACTAGTTTATAAACACAAAAAAAATTCAAAGAATTATTTGTAAATTCTTCATGGTAACTGGCCAAGTTTCAACTCTACACTGCGGATTGTGCAGTATAGACGTCATGTGTATATATTGATTGTTAGACTGTGACCTAACACTGACACAGTTGGCGATCCCGAGGCCGCCTGACCTCCGACCTCATGGCGTCCAGCTTATCGATCATTTCTGTGACTCGTCGGTTTTTCTAGATATCGTTCCTGGCCTCCATCAATTTTTATTGACGTGCCTGCACTGTTTACCAAGCTCCACACGTTCACACTAAGCCATATCTACCAAGCATCGTCCAGGGTCGAAATATATCCTGAGACACGTAGAAAATTAACTATTACAGTGAAACCTCGATTTCGCTCACTTGATTTTTCCAGATATCTTGAAAATTACCAATGATACGATAAAATTTCGAAGGACCTTTTTTGTGGGAAATTAATCTCGCTACAAAATTGGCAATTAGTAATTTTATCGCATCTTGCATAGTTTTGAAGATATAATCAATTTTATGAATAAAAAAAGTTTTTTTTTTTTTTTCAAAATCGAGGGTCCACTATAGTACATTTTTCCAATTATCTTGAAAACTCTAGGAGATACGATAAAATTCCAAAGGATCTTTTTTGTAGGAAATTCAATTCTCTACAAGATTGATTAGGGGTGTTTTTATCGTATCTTCAATCTTTTCAGAGATACATATTTTATAAAAACAATTTTTTTTTTTTTTTATAAAATCAAGATGTTCTTGTATTTGTGTGTTTGTTTTAGCCCACTGACATGCTCCTCGACGATGGTGGAGTCCTGGGGGTCCACGAGGATTGGCACACCGCCACCCTCGTCAGGACCGCCCCCGCCGCTGCCAATTCCAGTCAGCAGCAACGCCCATGGTGGCTCCAATGCTTCAAGATCATATACGCCAATGACGACGAATGCTACTGCTCCCATTGCCAGTCCTGAGGGAGTCAGTGACGTTCGTATTAATATTATTCCACTTTTCTACTAATTTATATAATCATACACACCTATTTCACCCTCCACGACCACCAGAATAATTAATTATTCCACCTAATTACCTAGAGACCCACTTTTACTCACTTCATTAGTCAGTCCATTATTTCTTATCTTGATTAAACAATTTTTTTCATGAGTTCTAAAGTAACTTCGACTGTTCTTTTAGGTATCGCCGAAGTCTGGCATCTGGGAGGGACAGAATTCCTCGCCAGGAAATGGAAATGAAGGACCTTCAAGAAGTGTCTCTCATGCTGCTAGCTTGGATGCTATATCCAGGCGAATGGTCAAGTCTGATATGTCGAGAATGCCCTGCAGGAGTCTTACCTGTAGTGTTCGTAAGTTCTTTTATGCGGAGGGATTAATTTTAATTTTTGTGCTCTTCGTCCTTCCTGTTGTGTATACGATTCGATGTCACCTTTTGTCTTCCCCTGTTGAGTCCAATGCAGAAGGATTTTTTTTATTTTTGAAATGAAAATGATGATTTGAACGAAAAAAAATGTTTTTATGTAGCTAAATTTCTTAAGATATCTTGGAAAGGTTAAGAGATACGAGAAAATTGAATATGACCTTTTTTGTAGGGAATTTAATTTCTTGCAAGATTGGTAATAGGTATTTTTATCGTATATCCCATAGTTTTAAAGATATCATCAATTTACTAAAACTCAAACTAGAAAACAAATTTTTCTTCGTTCAAATAATTAATTTTTTTTTCTCAAAATAATTTTTCTCTCTGCATTTCTATTATTGTAAATCCTCTGTTTGTCCTCTGTATGTACTCTGTACCCCGTCTAAGCTCATGGTATTGCTCTTCTAATTATTTTCTATAACGAAAAATACATTTAATTTACAATTTTCCCGCATTTGTCGGCGCGCAGCTTGACTTGAACTACTAGCGCCATCCCTTAGTGACTCATAGCCAACTATGGGATTCCCCCCTTTGATAATACATGCATCTGGTGACCTCGGATATCAATATTAAAGTATATACAGAAAAAGAAATCAATTGCACTGAAATAACGAGAAATAGAAAAGAAAAAGAGAAAACAAAGTATAGGATGGACGATTTGCGAATAAAATTGGATATGAAAGCTGAGATAAAATATTCTAGTAGCGGGTCGAGGGAGCGAACGCGTGACTGAGCTCGAGCGGTGGCCAGCGACGGTCGATAATCTCATGGAAGGTAAAATATCCAACAAAAAATGCCAAAAAAAATCAAGAAAAAACAATAAAAAGGAGCAACAAAGATTATAAATAAAAAAAAATAAAGCAGAAAGCTTCTTACCTACTCCAGAGAGGGTGGCATTTATTGCCGAACGCCGCTTGCACAAAACCCTGACTTACCAACAAGAAAAGCTCTCTCACTTCTCAAGCTTTTTATCTTATCACCAGAGAAGAGCTTTTATTATTAATTTTTTTTTAACTAAAAATAAATCAAATCGCGTTTTTTTTCTGCCCCATCGATTTAATACTCTTCTGCGCTTCCTTCAGGCTTTGGAACTCTCTATTGAAGACTCTTCTGCACCTGTAAATCATTCATTAATTAATAAAATTAATTAATCAATTATATGCATTGTAAAATAACCATTGTAGAGACCATTCGTTGGCATCGATCGACTCTCTGACTCACTAGAAATATTAATTACTAATGTATACTCTCTCTTTCTCTCTGTCTATATATGTATATATATCTGTTTATAAACACACTGGATGCAGCTTATTAATTCATCTAGATAATTTTTGTTTAATTAACAGACAAAAATTCAACCACTGGCCACCACTAATACGATTGCTTTTTAAACTTCCTGAGACTCTTCGAGCATCTGTCTTGAGTCTCTATATACTGTTAACATTGACATAGTGGACTTAGAGTAGAGTTCATGTGTGAAATTAAATTATTCGTTTTTATTTACAATTTAATTTAAAATGTCAATCATATTTTTTTTTAGCTACAAAACACTCGAAAATATTTCCTGGGGTCGCTTCAGAGAGTGATTTGCAACGATGGAGAGCATCGAAGGAGAGAAAGTCACCATCGCTCAGCCAAATGGGCTCAGACTCTGTCAAACACAAAGTAAGCTCATTCCTTTTTTTAACTATCTTACCAGTGTCGTTCAAATTAAATTTAAACACACGTTCTCCTTTGTGTCGATATAATAACTTTAATGGAACGAAAAATTTTTTTTTTGAAATTAATTTTTTTTTTTTTTTAA
>JABSMT010001537.1:0-10457 GCA_018902335.1 Eumacrocentrus americanus | reverse complement strand
TCGGAAATTTCAATATCGAGCGCGAATGACGGCGGGACAGAAAGAGCAAGAGAGAGAGAGAGAGAGAGAGAGAGAGAGAGAGAGAGAAAGAGAAAAGGCGTAGTAGATGGAATACGACTTGAGTGGAGCCGATGATTCTCCGATTAGATCGCCTCAACGCTTCGCTCCCACTTTCCATGAAAAAAAAAGCAATTAAGAATGGAATATCACCGATAGTCAGCGTAACGAGTCAACGACGTGGAATTTTCGGTTCGAGGCGAGAGCGTATATGCGAGAGAGAGAGAAAAAAAATGAACAGTGAAGGAGAGAGTGAGTATTCTCCGCCAAAAAAGTTCAATCCAATTCCACTTGTTATCTTCCAAAACCAATTCCAAATGTTTTCTCTCACACCTTATTCTCACTTCGTTCATTGAGTTAAAATCAATCCTGAATCTCCTATCCTTTTTTTAAATTCGTCTATGAACTTCTTTTAATAAATAAACGGTGGAGAAAACTTTAAATTTGCATTAACAATTTTTTATCGCCTACATAATGTCTTGTAAAAGACATAAAGAAGCGTCTGCTCTAGTCTTCCAGTATATAGTTTCTCGTGGTTTTTACTTAAACGAATGACGTCGATGATATTGAATTCATGGCTAGTGCCTGGGCGTTTCTTTTTTTTCCCCTCTTTTTCTCTCTGGATATACCTTCCATCGTCATATTTATGGATATATCGCCCGGAGTTTTACTTCCTTCCGTTCATCCCCTGCAATAGCGAGCGCGCGGCCCTTTGCCTGAAAAATATTGCGTTATCTGGTTCAGGAAGCCAACGACGTTGTTGATGGTCAGCCTTATATCATAGAACTCTAGGAATTTTATGGAAAAATATTGCAGTGAAATTGACAAACTAAAATACCTTGAGCATTTAAAAGTATTCTGGGGAAATTTGATGAATTTACTTAACTTGTTATAATTTCTCATAATTTTTCGTTGAACTGGCGAAAGCTGTTCTTCGCTCATGCCTAGATCACGAAGAATGGTTGCTTACACGAACCGGATATGCCGTAATCTCGCGTGAAACGCCGTAAGATCAACGACCTGAGAGTCCCAGCAATTACACTCGATTTATTCCCGTAAAATTGCTCTTTCAATTCGTTCGATTTTTGCACTTGCAAATTTTTTTTCTCGCTCTTGATGTTGATTCAAACCATTTTCCACCTGACTGGTTGCAGAAGGTATAGATAGCCTTCACCTACAAGAAAAGTCGTTGCTTTATCGACAATCTAATTATAATCGCGACCGGATCTAGCTCGAGAATCAAGACACTCAGTCAATATATAGTCAGGGGTTCAAGTTTTTCATGCGATTTTGATGTTAGGAGGATGATTATATTTGGAACTGGATTACTTGGAGGACGAGGATGTGCATGATGAATCGGAGATAGAGATAGGAACATACATATACATACCAACTGTCTCCGATAAATTATTCAGTGGAGCAGGACTACCGTCAGGCGCTAATTAGCCTCGTTATCACGTCTCTCAGTGATTCAATGATTATCTCTCCATTTTCTCATTTTCATTCGGTACAGTAGGATCCCCATTTATTCGCACTGTACGTTTTTTAGGCTTGAAACTGGATAGCCAAAGAGAGAGAAAAAAATATTAGAATTGATTGACTTCTCAATGGCTAATTGCCGTGATGATGAACGTTCTATAAAAGTAGAGATGATAGCAATTATAACTTGTGAATTATTACCTGAGCTCCTAGAAGCATCCAAGCATCAGATTAACTCTGCGATCAGCGATAGTTAGACGTTGATGAGCATCAGGGAAATTTGATGGCATTAAAAGTTCCCCTTTCCTTAGTCGAGACATTCAATTGACCACTTGAACCCACAATTTCCTTTAATTCAATTCTCATCGTCTTCAGTATCCACTAATATCAACGAGAAGCAGATTCGAATGCCAGTGAGAGTTTGCAAAAGCTAACAGGAATATCTGGTTCTGAGTCTACGACATACCCAGCCAAGTTATAACTGTGACTGGATGCAATTGAATCCAATACTTAGTGCATCGTCAAAGGATACAATGGAACCATAGGACGTCTATCTTGAGTACTTGGTGTTGCTATACAATCATACAGCGATGGGAGTTAACAAGCACGACAGGGTGTTTAGACACGACCTAGGTAGTACTGACTTCGTCATTGCATCCGTTTGCTCACCGACTGCAAGTCCGAGTGTAGATCGATTGCCTTCCCTCTGATATGGGGTTCCTCCCACGTTCCGGACCCTGGGGCGAGCCTCAAGGAAATTGTATCGATGATGACTAACGATTCAAGAGGGACGCTTCAAGTAAGATCTCATGGATTTATAATTGACAATTGATTATTTGCTTCGTCACGACATTTTTTTTTATTTGTAAGAAAGTATAAAATCATAATAGCTTTGGGCTTTAGGATAGGTTCACTGATGGCTGGTCGTAGTGGAAGGATTTTCATCAGTTACATCGTTGCCTCTGATCCATCCTCTAGGACCAATTAGCCTCGTTATCTCGTTCGTATGTTCTCTCCAACGTCGCGTCGTAATCCAATGCTCGTTACGTGTCCCCGAAATCTAATGAAAGGATTTAGATTGAACGTACGTCACCAACTAATTGAATAGCCATCGGCTATATAATAGCAACTCACCAATACGCAACGAGGAATTTTCCATTCTCTGGTGAAACCTTTTGAATTTCTGTCCTTGGACAGGCGACGTTCGTTATTGGACCTCATTAATTTGGAACTGATGCTTGGCGAATGTTCACCAGGATATGTGAGTTAATTTTTGTGCTTCACTACTGAAAAATGTGGAATTAATTGAATCAACTGAGTGATGAGGCGATGGACAATGATGGACAGTGACCAATATTTGAGATACACAGGAGTGAAGACTGATCGACGGGCTGCTCCTGCTGCGTCTATTGAAACGAATCGAGCTCGCTGATATACATTTGTAGACACCTCTAGTCCTTGAAATGGTCGTTCACCAGGACATTTGTCCTCGGCTGGCTGGCTTTTCCTCTCGACATCTGTTTTCCTCGTTAGCCTGGCCTCTCCACCAGTACGAATTGTTCAGCGGAACTTTGCTGGAATGGGACAAGAGAACCCACTGGGTGGAAAGTGCTCCGAGAAATTGGTCGAAGGCAGTCAGATGGGAAACGATGTGGTTGAGGATTCTTATTCGTTGTGCTTTGTAACTCGACGGGAATGAACATTAAGCTGTTTGGGATACTCTGGGAAAGATGATTCGGTTCAGAGCTACTTTGATTCTCTGATTTTTTTAATATGGAATAAAAAAAGCAAAAACCATTGCAGAGAAAGAGGATATTTCTGGGATCTGCAGGTAGTAAAAAGCATCGATACCTTCGTTTGATGCATCCTTGTTTTAACATAAAAGTTCAGACATCCCTCTCTCTCTCTCTCTCTCTCTCTCTACTCTCTCTACTCTCTTTGTAGAATAGAAGCTCTGGCGCAGATGTATGTATAGATTCTGCAACATTTCTGTCATCTGATGAAAATCAGCAGCAGTGCCAATCATTCTCCTCTCGATTATTCGATTCGTCGTCTCACTTCTCCCCACACCAAAGCGTTCTGGTTATTGAATACCAAGTTTGCATCAATAGATTCAATCAACTCGAGGCGACGGAGTGCGAGTGGAGGAGGCAAAGCACGACGCAGCCGACGGAGAGATTTCTATTCCGGATTGAGTTTCCATCTTCTCACGTTAAATCGCCGACGGCTTCTCTCATTTCTCTAGATGCGTGCCAAGTTAACAAGGATCCAAACGTTTGAATAATATTTTTTTTCTGTTCCTTTTTGACTCTTTGAATCATCTCATGACGACTAAAAATTCTTGCACTATTTGACGAGGTACAGGTCAGTAAAAACCAAAAGTCGTATAAGAAAAAGTGCATTGGAAGCATAGATAACGTAACCGTGGGTGTAGCTCTCTTCAAGAGCAACGATAATAACTCTGTAGCCGATTCGAGGTAGGCCAGAGGATTCTAAACTCGTTTGACTGTGCTGAAGAGATCGTTGGAAGTAGTGGAAACTCGTAAACCTCAGTCTAAGGGAATCGTATTAAACTTGGTGAAAGTAGTGGGCCCGTCAAGGTGGAAAGAAGTCCTACCTTGAGGTTGAATTTCTTCTGTCAAGTCGTTGGTGCTTGACGAAGTAAAAGAAATAAGCCAAGTACTAGATCAGATTCAAGGATTCAAGTGAAGCGACTGCAAGTGACATTTGGATAAGCTCATTGATTGGCTCTTGTCGTTCCAGTAATCACCGATAAGTAGCAGCTAATTCCAATTCTATTAGGATTGTCCATTATGTCATTAAGTTGATGGCTTTTCAAGTGGACGATGAATTCAGACAGTATAGAGGGCTCGGTCAGCAGCTCTTGGAATAAACAGGGTGCAAACGAGCGTCGATAGACGACGAGAAGAGGCAGAGGAAGATGGTCACGACTCAGAGTGGGTTCAGAGGGACAGCAATGGTGGACCAGTGGTGATGTAGATAGGAGAGGGTGGTGGGGATTGCGTTACGGGTCGTCGGGCGCGAACACCGGAAACGGAAGCCCCGCAGGGACCAGTAGCCGCGTTGTAATCTATGTTCATACTCGATCTGCTCAACTGTCAAAACGTCGCGACGACCACGTTTGCCACCGATGGAATTTATCGATGACGTCTACACGCGAGAACGTGAACGTTATTAATTGGACACCGAAGGCGAGGCTGCCCTGATGACATTTCCGTCCGCAGGAACCGTTAATGATGAATTAATTGTCACGAATCTGCACTCAGTTTAATTGCTGCATGTGGCGAATGAATTTTCACACGATGAATTATTTGTGTTTCAGATGAAACTTTATGATAGAATCGACGGGGTGAGACTCTCGAGATGTTGGATGAAAGCCAGTCAACCAATTCTTTCCTCCTCCTAATCGACAAACAGAAACTGTAACGAACTGTCGCAGAGGAATAGAGTTGTTGACAACTGTGTAGTGGCAGTGTTTCTGGGTATTAATTTTGCTTTGAAGAAAATTTAAAGGAAGAAGTTGAAAGAGATTTACTGAGATAACTTTGGGGGTGCTTTTAGGGAGATGAGAATAATAACACTCAAGTGCTTCTGGGCTGTGTCTCAGTCATGCGTTGGTAGGCACTCACAGAGCCATGAGCATTGTGACGCGCTGAGATTAGAGGCTCTCCAGTGGTTGAACTTGGTGACGTATTTACGTTGTAATTTGTGGGCATCATGATTGCTAGGCAAGTTTCATGAGGCAACAATGAGACAGGCACTTGGAATTAGTCTATCCTCGACTGTGTTAAAGCATCTTGGATACTCTGATGCATCGAGAACAACATCGTTCGTCAATCTCACGAATTCATGGCTTTGAGTATTCAATGAATTAATTAAACAAATTACTCAAATAGCCTGGGAGACTCGATGTAATCTTCCCAGATCCCTTGATCTCCATAATGAATAGTTGAGACAGTGGGATTTGTGGTTTCCGTGAACACAGGCTGTTGGTAAGACCCCAAGGGAGGGAAGAAGTCACCGAGTCGAATACAGACTACTCCTCGCCTTTCCACCGATCTTGTCCTTGGGCTCTGGGTAATATCAGTCTTCTGGGAGTCAATTCATTCTGGATAATCATTGCTATTTCGCGTCGAGTTACCACGGCCATGGCTCGCTTATTCTCGGCGCACGCTTTCACGACGACTGAGACGAAGCAAATGCCGGAGAGAGAGAGAAGCTATATGAGAGGAGAATCGCCAGGAAAGCGTTCGCCAACTCGACTGTGTTCTGACTCAGGATATTGGATGGTGAACGTGATTGTCTTAGCATACCCTTGCTCATTCCTCTGAGTAATTGCGTTTCGATTTCGTATGCATAATCTCTCTATCTGATCCTGTAAATTCGTCTTCATGGATGAGTGACTTAGATTCTGATTCACTCACGGACAACTTGGCAGAGCCAATCACAGCGCCAGGGAGACATTGATCCAAAGTGGAGGCTCATGAAATATTTGCTCAATTGGTGCTCTAAACTCCCTGGTATTTCCTCGATGGAGAATATCCATGCAAGGCGTCTCCTTAATAAGCCAATGTCTGACGTTGATATATTATTCTAATGGGGGATTGAGAAGTGAATTCCACTATTCGAGAAATCCAATTGCAAACTTGAAAAATAAAGAGGATGCTGTGGTAATGTGTACTGGGAAATTTGTGGTTCCTCATCCTCACTCTCCTATACTCGTCTGAAAGTCGCACGAATATATGGAGAGTGCACTTTACTTAAGTGCATATATCTATAATTTACATCAGCCAATAGGATTCGGTTCCTCTTCTCCACGCTTATCCCTCCATTTCCATGACTCTCATCCTATATACTACCTCCTGTATCTCTTCGTTTCTGTGGTATAAGCCATTGGCGTTGGCTTGGCACTCGCTTTTGCGTGCAAATGCTCTCGACTCAACTGTTGCTCACACCAGGAAATTTCTCCTGGGCTTTCGGGTGACGCCCTTGGTCTCTTCTTCGTCTTGCTTCCTCTGTGTGATCGTCAGACAAGGTCGTCAAGGGATCGATCCAACACATACTCTAGGTCTATTCTCTCTTTTTTCCTCCATTTGCAATTTTTTATCTGGTCATTAATCATGCCTGATGTATAGTGGTTTTATTTTGCAGAGTAGAGAAGAAAAAAAAGGCGAGACGAGGTTTCAGGTGATTTTTTTTTCAGCTTGATATTGCATTAATGCTTTTTTTTATTCCAGAATATCACAATTACATGATATTGATATTTGCCGTGTACGTAAAATTGCGACTGAAAGAGAACGACCCTAGGTGTTATCGTTTCCGTCTGAATGCTTGGATGACGATGGGGATTATGGGATTTCATCGATATGACTGTCTGTCTTGGTTGGCCCAGTTGTAGCAGTTGGTCTCCTATTCATGCCGCAGACAACGAGTAAGTCTCTTGATTTCTTCCTCGAGCAACTCGTTCCCCACTGGAATAATAATCACGATAACAATACAAGACGATTTAATCTCTGATGTTGACTGGATACTCCTGATTTAGTAGTCATCAGCCTGAGGGCTACATTCTCCTCTGAATGTCGTTGAACAAAAGAACCAGAACGCTGCAAAAGAATAAAGAGAGGTGAGTCCAAAACATTTTTATACTTATTCCACCAAAAGTCCATCTAAAAAATGACGATTTTGCAGAAAACAGAGGAAAAGTTGAGTACGTGCAAATACCACAAGAGTCGGTTTGCACACCGAAGAATTGATGATACACGGATGTGATGGGATCAAGTCTCACTTGGCTGCTATACATGATAAAGAGAGAAAGGAACAGAGAAGATAGCTCTGTATGCAGTTAGAAAAAGAGGAAAAGTGGGCATGGAGACAGAAAGAGAAAGGAGTTATGGGACAAACGGTGGAGAAGAGATATACCTACCGTGAGAACCTGGCACGCTTCTATATCCCGCTGTGCGCTCTATACTCTCTCATTGTATCTGCGGCTCTACAAATGATAAGTCACCTCTAAGAACGAGTTGGGGCTCTCTTGAAACTTTCCACGATGCTGCAACTTTTTTCTGTGAGGCTTGGTAATTCATTCTGACCCGCGAGAGGAACAATATGATAGTGAGTCTCTCGCCGATTGGGAGCATCGATTCTCACTTGAATGCTACCACCTGAAAACTTTCTTATCGACTGTCCAAGTCTGGAGCACTTGGAGTCACCTTTGAACTCGCTCAAATTGTTTGAAAACTTTTGGAAAATGTTTTCAACCAGTTTTATCGCTTTCCAAAGTCTCCCAGATATTACTATCCATAACTTTGTAATTTCTTATTAATTGCATGATGTTATTAGACGTTGACTGAGTTTATGAAATCAATTTCAGAGGTGTTGTTAAAGTTTGTGGGAGGCTGAAGAGAGATTAACTGCGATAAGGAATAATTAAACAGGACGATACATTAAAATGAACAGGTCGAGGGCAACGAGTGCGACTGCGTGTAGAAATTACGGTATTCCGATGCACCCGACAACTTTAGCTGATTGTACTCTGGTTAACAGGGAAAACCAGATGAAAAAAAGTCTTGTGCACAAACCATCAGTAAAAAATTCGTTACACAATTGTAATTCTTTTAACAGACATGTTTCCCCACGTTTTATGCTTATCTGTTCCTCTTTTTCACGTGTGAATGCGATGTAACAACCACAGTCTGATCTTCCTTGAGTGTGTATCCGTGAAACGAGTACATATCTATTGTAGGCAAAATGCGTCTGGCATCGCTCAGCAAGGCGAGCTTTTATCTCTCGGTGATTTGTGATCCTGGTGCATCGGTATTCGAGGACTAAATCGCAACTGAGCTTTCTTGAGGTTCTTCTATACTGAATTCTGTAACTGCAATGAAGTTTCTCTAGAATAATAGTAATGTTAAAATTTAATAACTGATGAGGTAACTGTCTCAACGTATTTTGTCGTGAAATTAAAGTGAAAATTATTGCTTGTCAAGTATCAACGTATACGACGAGGAGCGTTTTACAGCCTTCAATAAAGCAATTATTTATGTGCGAAGGTTATATGCAGCTAGTAAAATTTCAAAGTAGCTCGGTTCTTTTGCAAACGTCGACCCAGGCTATTACACACAAGCCATTAGAATTATTAAATTCCCTTATCGGACCTTGTGGCTATAACACGAGAGCCGAGCTGGCGTTTACGCAGCTGGTCGTACACCAGTTCGCCAGAGTAAAGAGGAGAGAAGGGAAGAGGGAACTGCTCGTGTTTGTACGCTTAATAACCTCGTTTTGTCCTCCTATATTCTCGGTTCAAGCGCCACACAGGCCGTATAATACACATCTATATCTATATATATATCGTTTACGATTACATTTTTTGGTTACTTATCCACCAACAAAATTAAATTATCTTATCAACCTTTTTTTAAACTCACTAATGTTTCAGTCGATTTAAATGCATTTTTTCTCATCATTATTTTCTTTTTCCAGTAAATAATTCTGATATTCTCGGTCTCTTTAACAATGAAAAATGTCGTCTGGAATGTTAACAACAACCCTTCTAAAATTGCATTCATTTCTCGCAGAAATCTTTGACAAGTGTCAGTAACTACACCCGTGGATGGGTACATATGTACACCAGGAGTATTATTGTACCAGCTGCCTTATGTAGCTCTCGTGTAGATCTCTATTTACGACGGGTAGTGTGAGTCTCTATTCCAGATCGCTGGTTTGTGATATCTAACGCGTGGTGTAACGGTGAATTCCGGCTTTACTGAGCGTGATATTATATCCATTAATATTTACCTCTCCGTTTTTATATCCAGAAATTGTCAATATAAATATAAATTTCGACAAAATGAAAAAATCTATGTACCTATGGAAAGAAGTATTATTTTCATTTGGCACTGCTTGTAAATATTTAATTGTTTTTTGTTAAAACGGTAATATTCACGCTTCACTGTACTCCATGTATACTTGGCTTTTAGTATGATTAGCTTCAGCGCTGTCTCAGCAGTTATACAACCGGTTGTTCTGCGTCGCCAATTTGAATATTATGGACCCATCGGAAGTAGCACGATCGTGCAGTTTCTCAAGAATTCAACACGGCCATTTTCTCGCGTACACGACATGCTTCTTATTCTGCTTTTCTCGCTTCTGAATATTATTGAGATAAGATGCTTCTTCTCCTCTTGTATGTATATATACTATCAGTAATGTATGTATATACATTGGTGATTCGACTATTTTGTTTCATGCAAACGTGTCTCCCTTGTTGTTTGACCAATTGTGTACGTCCGAGAGAATTGATGATTTAATGATGTTAACTAACGTGAGAATTGACGAATCAGAGTATATAGTATTGGAATTCGAACCTCTGTAAGTCTATATCGTGCTACGTGTATAACGGATGACCCGAATACTTTTTATGCCGCCGGCGAGCACACAGAGACCAAGAGAGGAATTAATGCACAAAGCATGTGTTTTTTTGTCTTTATTATGTCATGTATTATGTCTTAAACTTGACTTTGGAATTAAAATAGGACAAGGCATTCAAGTATATATATATTTTTTAAATTAATTTTGAGTATTTCACTTTCATGCATGTAGATTATATTAAATTAATTAATAATTCAGAATGGGCTAATAAGTTGAAAGACAATTAGTGTCACAGTGGTATATAGATAATGTAGAAAAAGCTCTCTCTCCCATCATTCTGTGAAATTGCATTACTCTCGATTCACAACTTCCGGGCTTCGATAATTCATTGCACGCCCGATAGATCTCTGTTGGCTCATTTATTACTATAATAGCTCGATGACGTTCTCGACTGGTTGAGCTTAATGCATCCATTTATCTTTTCATCCAAACCTCGGAGAAAAAAAGCAATGTAGATGAACGTTTCCACATTT